>JAVLUX010000051.1:10310950-10565950 GCA_032164185.1 Moxostoma hubbsi
CACATACTTAATTTCTCTTCATTCTCACATGTACCTTACTACCATGTTGTTCTGCCCTGTTGTCCAATGTCAAATTGTTCTTGTGTCGAATCAGTAATCTGCTAAACTCTTCATGAAACATACTGTATATGTACTGTAATTTTGTCTGCATTTAAATATTTGTTATTTTTATATCAGTTAAAGTAATATTACTGTAATTGAAAATATTATTTACCTTTTAAACCCAAAACTGTGTTCGGATTTGGAGGAAAGGTTCTCTGTTTCACGACGACTTACATCAACACTATACCAGCATGTTACTGCATGAAATTAAAGCGCGGTGTGCTATTTCTACCAGATGCGGTTAAAATTTTATTTAAGCACAAACACAACATGTCAAGCAGAAGTATCCATTATTGAAGTGTATTACCTATATTAAAGGAACTTTAGGTGTTAGTGCTTCTCGTCTGTGTTGATATCAGACACACTAAAGAAGATCCGTGAAGCTCTCGTGACTGTGTATCTATCCGCTTTTTAAAAAGTTTAGAACAGACAATTATTTACTTATAATGGCGCTCATAACTGGCAAAGTTTAAATTCTAAATGTCACAAAAACAAGTTAAATCGACCTTCCAGGTGAAACTGAGGCAGATGCTAAACCTACGGAGGCTAACACCGAAAAGGGTGCGACAGGCATTTCTCAAGAATCATCTTCTGCAATTCTTGAGGCTATTGACTCTTTGAAATCGGACTTTGCTGTGCAATTAGATGGATTGCTCCAGGCGATCAATGGAGTACAGTGCAACCTCAAAGCACTTACATCATGGGTAACAGAAGCCAAAGATCAGATAAATCAAACAAGACGACAACATCACAGAGGTGCGAATTTGCAAAAACTATGTCAGACACTGTAATACGCTCCGGTCCCCTCCCTGATCGTCGTGGTGATGAGGTTTATAGTAGATTAGTGTCACTGAATGGCTGGATGTCTGAGGGGTGTCTGAAGGATATCTGAGGGGTGTCTGAAGGATTTAAAGACAATTGGAAGAGTTTTTGGGGTAGACCTGACCTGCTAAAGAGAGACAGACTCCATCCCTCCAGGGAAGGTGCCGCTCTCCTCTCTAGTAATTTGGCTCAGTCTTAATAATGATAGTTATTTGACTAACTGGGGCACAGGTCAGGAAGCAGACAAACTGGTTAATCCAAGCGTCTGCTAGCTGCCTTGAGACGTCACATAGGTCACATAAACTACAACACATAGAGGCTGTATCACCTAGATATCTCAAATTAAAGATAAAAATCATATAAAAATAGGGCTACTAAACATTAGATCACTTTCTACCAAAGAACTAATTGTTAATGAAATTATTACAGATCATAGATTGTATGCACTCTGTTTGACTGAAACCTGGCTTAAACCGGATGAATATATTAGTTTAAATGAATCTACTCCCCCCAGGTTGTTATAAACATAAGCCTTGTCTGAAGGGTCGAGGAGGAGGTGTTGCTACAATTTACAGTGACGTTTTTGGTGTTACCAGAGGACAGGATATAAATGTAAGTCTTTTGAACTAATAATGCTTAATGTGACACCGTCAGATATAAATAAAAAAACTATGTCGTCTTTTACTCTTGCTACAGTATATAGATCACCCAGGCCTTATTCTGGTTTCCTTGGTAAATTTTCAAATTTTTTATCAGATCTTGTGGTTAACGTAGATAGAGCTTTAATTGTTGGTCACTTCAACATTCACATAGATAATGTTAATGACACATTGGGATTAGCATTTATCGAGATTCTCAACTCTCTTGGAGACATACAAAATGTAACAGGACCAACTCATCACCATAATCATACGCTAGATTTAATTCTGGCATATTGAGTTGATGTTGATAATATAGAAATTTTGCAGCAGAGCAATGACATCACGGATCATTACCTTGTCTCTTGTATGCTGCGATCAGCTAATGTAACTCAATCAAGCAACTCTTTAATCTTCTTTCGACCATTAAAGATAGCTTCACTAATAATCTTCCAGATCTATCTCATGCACTCAAACCCCAAAGCCCAGAAGAACTTGATGAAATAACAAAAAATATAAATGCAGTCTTATCTAGCACTCTTGATAGTGTCACCCCCTTCGATTAAAGAAATAAGCCCTGCACCATGGTACAATGATCACACTCATGCTCTCAAGAGAGCAGCTTGGAAAATGGAGCGCATGTGGAAGAATATGAAATTAGAAGTATTTTGTGGTGCATGGAAGGATAGTGTCTGTAGCTACAGACAGGCACAAAAAGCTGCCAGGTCAGCATATTTTAGTAAACTCATAGAAAATAACCACAACAATCCTAGGTGTTTATTCAGTACAGTGGCTAAATTGGTTAGGAATAAAGCCTCAACAGAACCAGATATTATGTCGCAGCACAAGAATAATGACTTCATGAATTTCTTTACAGATAAAATTGAAATAATCAGAAATAAAATGTATGCAATCATCTGTCATAGCACCTCAGAAAACGGTGTCTAATAATTTTCCTCACATGCAACTTCAATCCTTTGCTTTCATAGGTCAAGAAGAGCTAAAAAAACGAATCGAAACATCAAAAGCCACAACATGTTTATTAGATCCAATACCAACTAGACTCTTAAAAGAGGTATCAACTGTAATTTCAGAACCTCTTCTTAATATTATTAATTCCTTGCTATCCTTAGGACATGTCCCAAGAAACTTTAAAATGGCAGTGTGGCAAGGTGGAGGGCGGGACCGGGGCGATTACGCACGCCCGGTCCCGTATTAGGCTAATTAAGCCATCAAGAGGGATAAAGGCCACTCGCGGACGGCGATGCGGGAGAGAGAGATCGTTCACGGACATGTCCATTGTCTTATGTGTTTGTATTTTGAGTTTTCCATTAAACCTATTATTTTATATGTTAAGCCGGTTTCTCGCCTCTTCCTTGCCCACGAACTTGATCTGTTTTACATTGGTGCCGAAACCCTGGAAGGAAGAGGGATGCGCCGTAGCAGAGTTCTCGCCACTGCCCAGCAGAGCAGCCGTGGCCATGTGCCGGGGGACGGAGGAGCCCAGCCGCCTGGACGCGGAGGAATGGCCGCCGACCGCGAGGGGAGGAGGGGTTCCCGGCCGACCGCCTGGAGCGGTTAGGGCCGCTGCCAGGGGCGGGGGAGTCCCCTACTAGCCGCTGGAACGCGGCGGGGCGTTCCGTCCGCCAAGGGCTGAGGACTGCCTCCGATCTGCCCGGAGAGGCGCGGCTGTCGTCCTGTAGAGGGTGGAGAAGTGGCTGAGGAACGAGCTACGGCGTATCAAAGTTTTTTTTTAAATCTCTCTCTCCTCTCTCTCTCTCTCTCTCGCTGCCGCTCTGCGTTGGCCTTTTCCCTCTTTTTTAAATTATGGTGTTTGTGGGAGGGGAGGTACTGCCCAGTGCAGGAAGGACCTCCCCCCATTTTTAATTGTTGTTGTTTCTCTCCCCTTGCCCCCTCCCTCGTCCAGGTTGATGGGGATGACCCGCCAGGAGACCACGCGGGAGGTGCCCCCCCGGGGATGTACATCAGGCCGGGTATCCCCAGCCTGAAAGAACGGGGGAGGAATGTGGCACGGTGGAGGGCGGGACCGGGGCGTGATTACGCACGCCCGGTCCCGTATTAGGCTAATTAAGCGTCAAGAGGGATAAAGGCCACTCGCGGACGGCGATGCGGGAGAGAGAGATCATTCACGGACATGTCCTTTGTCTTATGTGTTTGTATTTTGAGTTTTCCATTAAACCTATTATTTTATATGTTAAGCCGGTTTCTCGCCTCTTCCTTGCCCACGAACTTGATCTGTTTTACAGGCAGTTATCAAACCGCTTATTAAGAAGATATAACTTGATCCTTGAGAACTGGCTAATTATAGACCGATTTCAAATCTCCCGTTTATGCCGAAAATACTAGAAAAGGTAGTATCCTACCAAATATGTTCATTTTTACAGAGAAATAGTATATATGAACAATTTCAGTCAGGATTTAGGCCATATCACAGTACAGAGACTGCACGTATCAGAGTTACAAATGACTTGCTCTTATCATCTGACCACGGCTGCATTTCACATCTAGTGATTTTAGATCTTAGTGCTGCATTCGACACAATAGATCACGACATTGTCTTGAATAAGCTGGAGAATTATGTTGGCATCTGTGAAGTTGCATTAGCATGGTTTAGGTCCTATTTAGCAGACCGCCACCACTTTGTCTATGTAAATGAGGAATTGTCAAACCAAATAAAGGTAAAGTATGGAGTGCCAGGAAACACAATTAGTTCCAGGGGATGTGGCTATGGTGAGGAAGAGATGGCCGGGGCAAGTGTTTCCAGCCTCCTTTAATTCTCATTCTGCGGGGGGGGTTCTCATTCTTATACATAAACCCATACCCTTACAAATAATTTGTACATTTGTAAAACCGATACCGGTTCCTAAACTATACTTTTTTTCGATACCAATTTTATGAAATCCGTTTTAACAAGATTACAGAGATTACCTCAAACACAAGTGAATGAACTATATGTTTTCATGTGCGTGTACCATTTCATTTGATTGTCTCAGCACATTAGCGTATGAATGGCGCGCTCTGCTGGTGGGTGTGATCACATTAGAGATAATTCGCTGAGCCAGGTTAAACTGTACATCGCTTTGTTTCATACATATTACATTGCAGTAGAATATATGTTTTAAATTTGAATTGTTTTTTTTTTTAAAAGTAGACATGTTAAGCTTTCTTTAGACATATGTTTCATGTATGTGTGATAAGTATTCACGGAGATTCATTTCATTTTTGAGAGGTGTTTCAGATTTATGCTCACGAACCCAGAGACTGCTTACAGATCACCCTTTTATTTTCTTTATTTTACAAAAGCACAAGGTTTTGTTGTTATTGTGAGTGTACACAAATAAAATTAGACCCTTTATAGTCTCTAATGATGTCTTACACTTATCTGTATGCCCCAAAATGACTGAGAATTTGATGTTGTTTCCGCTTTAATGACGAAAATAATCCAGCAGGACGCGCCGGCGTGTCCGTCGACCACCGAGGGTTAAAGCATTTTTAGCATCGATTTAGCTAGCTATTTATAGCCATACATCCAAACAATATCTAACATTATGTAGGTCCCAGTTTATAGGACTATGTCACCGTGCGCAAAAACGTTAATTTAACAAATACACAAGCATGTACTACTTACTACAAGTTATCTGATTTTGTTTGTTGGTTTGTTTGCTACGTTAACCTACCTGTCGGAGTCCCAGTCATAGCGCCGCTGCATTCATCTGTAGTTTTGGAGGAGGACTCATGGTGGGCATGTTGAGGAAAGCTCTGTGGCAGGATGCTGAGAGGATGACTGCACCAGCTCGGTCTTCTTGCATTCGAAGACGAAGCAACTTTCAGCTCTTAAGTTTATTCAGTGCACTGTCAAGTGCTTCATCAGATTTGTCATTTTGCCGGTCTTGGCAGCAATTATCATGTCGCAAATATTGCATCGCGTGCTGTTGGCATCGAGCCTGGTGAAATATAGCCACACTTTTGATCTTTTCCACATCTTTTCCATCTATGAGGGTTGGGACGCATACACACTACAGCCTCACATGTAAGCCACGTCTCTGGGCATAACAGGTGTAAATTAGTGTTTTTCCTTGATGCCTAAACACAGCCAATCACTGTCACTTTTCGATTTGCGCACATCTAGCATTCTAAATGCTCATCACTGAAGTTGACGAGATTAACCCCTTAGGTAAATTTGGTACCGAAAGACAAGACATTTTTTGATACTCGATAGTTTAGAGACAGGTGCCTAAAATGTATCAAACTCAATACCCAGCCCTACACTTTAGTTTCACAAGAGGGGTTTACTTATCTTGGGATTAAAATTACACCTAATGTTAATTAAATTATATCAGCTAATTATAAACCTATATCAGATTCTGTAATTGATTTGCTGAACAGGTGGACAAAACTCCCCATTTCATTAATAAGTATTGTTAATATATAAAAAATTTAAATCTTAACCAAATTGTTATATCTCTTCCAATCCATCCCCCTCCCTCCACACCCTTCTTTTTTTACCATGATGAAAAAAAGCTTTAAACTTAATTTGGAACAATAAGCGCCCTCAACTTAGGCTTTCCCTACTCTACCAGCCTTATGATGGAGGGGGGCTTAACCTGCCAAACCTAAAATGGTACTACTGGGCGGCTCAAATTAGAGCGGCAATGTTTTATTTTGAGAAGTATTATCCACCGACCTGGGTATTTATAGAGGCTCATTCTATTTCAATTCCTTTGAATTTATATCTGTATTCAGCAAATTCAAAAAGTTAATTAAATGCACTAAATTTCCATATACCAGGAATACTATAATGGTTTGGTTTGAGGCCCTTGCACATGTTGGTGGAACTTCTCACCAGTTTTTGGTTATGATTCACCAGTTTTTGGTTATGATAATTTTTGTCCCAGTAGAGCTGATCCAGGTTTAAAAATCTTATCAAGTCAAGGTATTAGTAAAGTGTCTGATCTTTATAGTGAGCGAGGATTTATGTAATTTGAAGAAATTAGAACAAAATTAGGTCAAATATCTGTGGTGTACAAACAGTTTGTGGCCAAATCAAGAGAATCATTTCATGACAGACTTCATGTATGGAGATCTGAACTGCAGGTTGATATAACCGAGGAAGAGTGGCACACAACATGCTTAAAAGCTCAAACAATAAGCACACATTTGAGACTGCTTCAGTAGAAATGGCTGAGTAGACAATATATCAATCCAGTGAATTTACATCAGTTTAAACCCAATATTCCTGATGTATGTTATAAATGTAAACAAGAGAAGGGATCTTTATTCCATTGTATGTGGGAGTGCACCATAATTAACAGTTTTTGGGTCAAAATACTGAATATAATAAGTCAAATTATTGGGAAAGACTTTTACATTTTAAAATTGCCAAATATGAAAGATTGTTGTTAATTCTTTGCTTAATGGAAGCTAAGCGTGTAATTGCACGATCTTGGAAAAAGAAGGAAGTCCTGGAATGCCTCAATGGATGAACGGGATGACCTCATCCCTTATAAAAGATTACATACCTATTCTATAAAAAACAAACTTCACATATTTTGGTCCATCTGGAAAGTGTTTTATTACTTTTTAGAAAAGCTTGATGGTACTTATGGAACTGAAAGTGAGAATGCTTAAACAAATAGACTATTACTGTACTTGTATATGGTGATGTTTTTTGTTGTTCTTTTTATTTTTGTTTTTAATTTTATTTAAGTATTATGTTTCTTTATCTGGTTGTAATGAAAAACCCAACTACTGTCTAAATTTGTAAATGATGTTTGACAAATAAAAAAATAAGTAGGGCCCTTTAAATGTTAATAAATAATAAATAAATGCTTCTTTTGCTGTCCATTTAGTAATTTCTTACCTGCATGAATGGATCGGATAACATTCTTCTTATCCTCCACAAAGGACATAAGCAACATCATGACTCCCATGATACTAGAGAGTGCCTCCTCTGTGCCATAGCGTGTGTAGATGGGTTTTCCCGCCTCACTCAAGACAAACACATGCTTTCTGTGACTCCGCCATGTTTCACTCGTCACATCCTCCTCTTTCGGCTTGTTGCTCTCCTTCTGCTCCCTTTCAGCCACCAAGACAACTTCCTGCATCACCTCCTCATCTCTTTCCAAAGCCTCCTCTTGACTGTTTCTTAGCTCCGCTTCGTTAGATGCCCCCAGAGTCATACTGCCTACATCTACTGATATGTCAGCAGTGTTGGACTCACTTTCAGCAGTCAGGTCTTCAAAGGACTGGGCGTGAACAAACATGGCACTCTCCTGTCCAGCACCTATCAAGGCAGGGCAAGAATTATGAATGCTCGTGTGAGCAAGTGACAGAGACATGAATATGAATAATGTCAATTACATTTTAGCAGTAGTGTGTATTTAGAATGAGGCAGAGTACCTGTTTCAATTCAGAGCAGCATATTAAAGCTTAAAAATATAAAAGATTTCACTCTGTTAGTTGAAACCCCTTCTTTTAAAAGTGTTGGTAATATCCAATTATTTTGGTTCTCTAGCTATTTTTGGGACACACTGAAATTTCAGCTAAAATCACGGCTGAAAATCTGAACAAAAACAGTAACATTAAAATCAAGACACTGACATGAAGAAAATGCAGCGTTTTAAGCAAAAAGATGTAAACAGCAGCTAATGTTTAAATATTTATTGATGGTAACAAGATTGTGCTTTTAAATGAGATGCGCATCTGTAGAGTGAGTGTATGTGTGTGTGTCCACATGATGAGCGCAACAGCACAAAAACACTCAAAGGAGTTAATGAAAGCACACTGGTGAAATTTTAAATGAAAACACACATTCTGTTAGTATTTGCATTACCTAGCTGCCTATTAAAGTGTACATTTCCAAAAGTAAAAGCGATCGCTCTCTTGAATATCAATCGATTAATGCATTTACCATGCATATTCAGATGTTGTGAGTCTGTTTAGCTTGAGTCACCATCACATCTCATGGTTAAATATTCCAATTACCCAATTATGCACTCTAAATCAGCAGAGTCAAACAAGAGTCCAATTCAACACACTTTGCATTCACTGCTCACGCAAACGGGGATGCTGAAACTGAACCAGAGAATGACACTGTCAAAAATACATTCTGTTTATTTCCCCACTCACAACAATATTGACAATATGGATGATGAACAGATTCAAAGAAAACTTGAAAAGGTATGCTCTTGTCCTTTGTTGTGTATTCATAATACTCAATTAGCTCTTTGTATGTAGTATTGCTTGTTAGGCAAAAAAAAAAAAAAATTAAAAAAATAAAGCATTTAGAATGCTATATATATATATATATATATATATATATATATATATATATATATATATACATATACATACACACACACACACCTAAAGGATTATTAGGAACACCTGTTCAATTTCTCATTAATGCAATTATCTAATCACCCAATCACATGGCAGTTGCTTCAATGCATTTAGGGGTGTGGTCCTGGTCAAGACAATCTCCTGAACTCCAAACTGAATGTCAGAATGGGAAAGAAAGGTGATTTAAGCAATTTTGAGCGTGGCATGGTTGTTGGTGCCAGACGGGCCGGTCTGAGTATTTCACAATCTGCTCAGTTACTGGGATTTTCACGCACAACCATTTCTAGGGTTTACAAAGAATGGTGTGAAAAGGGAAAAACATCCAGTATGCGGCAGTCCTGCGAGCGAAAATGCCTTGTTGATGCTAGAGGTCAGAGGAGAATGGGCCGACTGATTCAAGCTGATAGAAGAGCAACTTTGACTGAAATAACCACTTGTTACAACCGAGGTATGCAGCAAAGCATTTGTGAAGCCACAACACGCACAACCTTGAGGCGGATGGGCTACAACAGCAGAAGACCCCACCGGGTACCAATCATCTCCACTACAAATAGGAAAAAGAGGCTACAATTTGCAAGAGCTCACCAAAATTAGACAGTTGAAGACTGGAAAAATGTTGCCTAGTCTGATGAGTCTCGATTTCTGTTGAGACATTCAGATGGTAGAGTCAGAATTTGGCGTAAACAGAATGAGAACATGGATCCATCATGCCTTGTTACCACTGTGCAGGCTGGTGGTGGTGGTGTAATGGTGTGGGGGATGTTTTCTTGGCACACTTTAGGCCCCTTAGTGCCAATTGGGCATCGTTTAAATGCCACGGCCTACCTGAGCATTGTTTCTGACCATGTCCATCCCTTTATGGCCACCATGTACCCATCCTCTGATGGCTACTTCCAGCAGGATAATGCACCATGTCACAAAGCTCAAATCATTTCAAATTGGTTTCTTGAACATGACAATGAGTTCACTGTACTAAAATGGCCCCCACAGTCACCAGATCTCAACCCAATAGAGCATCTATGGGATGTGGTGGAACGGGAGCTTCGTGCCCTGGATGTGCATCCCACAAATCTCCATCAACTGCAAGATGCTATCCTATCAATATGGGCCAACATTTCTAAAGAATGCTCTCAGCACCTTGTTGAATCAATGCCACGTAGAATTAAGGCAGTTCTGAAGGCGAAAGGGGGTCAAACACAGTATTAGTATGGTGTTCCTAATAATCCTTTAGGTGAGTGTATGTATATATATATATATATATATATATATATATATATATATATATATATATACACACTACCGTTCAAAAGTTTGGGGTCACCCAAACAATTTTGTGTTTTCCTGAAAAGTCACACTTATTCACCACCATACGTTGTGAAATGAATAGAAAATAGAGTCAAGACATTGACAAGGTTAGAAATAATGATTTGTATTTGAAATAAGATTTTTTTTACATCAAACTTTGCTTTCGTCAAAGAATCCTCCATTTGCAGCAATTACAGCATTGCAGACCTTTGGCATTCTAGCTGTTAATTTGTTGAGGTAATCTGGAGAAATTGCACCCCACGCTTCCAGAAGCAGCTCCCACAAGTTGGATTGGTTGGATGGGCACTTCTTGCGTACCATACGGTCAAGCTGCTCCCACAACAGCTTAATGGGGTTCAGATCTGGTGACTGCGCTGGCCACTCCATTACCGATAGAATACCAGCTGCCTGCTTCTGCTCTAAATAGTTCTTGCACAATTTGGAGGTGTGTTTAGGGTCATTGTCCTGTTGTAGGATGAAATTGGCTCCAATCAAGCGCTGTCCACTGGGTATGGCATGGCGTTGCAAAATGGAGTGATAGCCTTCCTTATTCAGAATCCCTTTTACCCTGTACAAATCTCCCACCTTACCAGCACCAAAGCAACCCCAGACCATTATATTACCTCCACCATGCTTAACAGATGGCGTCAGGCATTCTTCCAGCATCTTTTCATTTGTTCTGCGTCTCACAAACGTTCTTCTTTGTGATCCAAACACCTCAAACTTGGATTCATCTGTCCACAACACTTTTTTCCAGTCTTCCTCTGTTCAATGTCTGTGTTCTTTTGCCCATCTTAATCTTTTTCTTTTATTGGCCAGTCTCAGATATGGCTTTTTCTTTGCCACTCTGCCCTGAAGCCCAGAATCCCGCAGCCGCCTCTTCACTGTACATGTTGACTCTGGTGTTTTGCGGGTACTATTTAATGAAGATGCCAGTTGGGGACCTGTGAGGCGTCTGTTTCTCAAACTAGAGACTCTAATGTACTTATCTTCTTGCTCAGTTGTGCAACGCGGCCTCCCACTTCTTTTTCTACTCTGGTTAGAGCCTGTTTGTGCTGTCCTCTGAAGGCAGTAGTACACACCGTTGTAGGAAATCTTCAATTTCTTAGCAATGTCTCGCATGGAATAGCCTTCATTTCTAAGGACAAGAATAGACTGTCGAGTTTCAGATGAAAGTTCTCTTTTTCTGGCCATTTTGAGCGTTTAATTGACCCCACAAATGTGATGCTCCAGAAACTCAATCTGCTCAAAGGAAGGTCAGTTTTGTAGCTTCTGTAACGACCTAAACTGTTTTCAGATGTGTGAACATGATTGCACAAGGGTTTTCTAATCATCAATTAGCCTTCTGAGCCAATGAGCAAACACATTGTACCATTAGAACACTGGAGTGATAGTTGCTGGAAATGGGCCTCTATACACCTATGTACATATTGCACCAAAAACCAGACATTTGCAGCTAGAATAGTCATTTACCACATTAGCAATGTATAGAGTGTATTTCTTCAAAGTTAAGACTAGTTTAAAGTTGTCTTCATTGAAAAGTACAGTGCTTTTCCTTCAAAAATAAGGACATTTCAATCTGACCCCAAACTTTTGAACGGTAGTGTGTGTATATATATATATATATATATATATATATATATATATATATATATATATATATATATAGGGTCAAAATCAAAAGCAACAGTCAGTATCTGGTAGGGCTGTAACAATACACAAAATCCACAATTCGGTTCACACCTTGATTTTTGAGCCATGGTTCGGTTCATACCTCGATATGTTTTTTTATGTTTGGTGGTGAATAAGAAAAAAATTATATTATTTTTTTTATTTTTATTAAATCACCTATAGGTTCAACAATTTGGAATACTAGAACGAATGGATATGAATAACATAATTACCTAGATTGACTTGAACATTAAATAACAAGATTAACTGTTCACATAAACTAACAATTTAAGGAAAATAAATAGTGATAAATAACAAATAATATTAAATTCTCTTCCACACGCTGAGGTAACAGGCGGTGCTGTAACCCATGAACTAAGTAAATAACTTTTCTCTTTTCTCTTAAACAAACTAAATAATAAAACAAACTAAATAATAAAACAATTTCTGTGTAAACATATTTCAAGTAAGTTTAAAGTTTTTCTTTAGGAACACCATAAATTTCTGTTGCACAGGACATCCACCCATCTGTAGTCAATGCAATGAATTTGGCATTATCCAACTTCTCCTGTAGTTTAACCTTCACTTTGTCATAAAGTTTAGGCAACACATTTGGGTGAAATGCGGTCGGCTTGGCACTACATATCTGGATTCCAGGACACGGAGCAAATTTTTGAATCCGTTGTTTGCAACCACTGAAAAGGGGCACATATTCAGAACCGTGAAAGCGCCGATTGCATTGGTAATATTTTGAGCACGGTCGGAGTTGGCTGGTAACTTAATTTGAAAGGCATTAGGAAGAGTAACCTACTGATGTTGAGATTTCTTCCGTGTACCGCTTAGATCAATGTCGGGATGATGTCTTCTGATATGCGTGTGCATATTTGATGTGTTGCCTGTCACAGGCAAATTGTATGAAATCACTGAAAAGTGGCTTAGACGCTTAAACAAGTGTAAAGTCATACTTGCCTTAACTTACTAACTAAATAGAATAATCATTTCATGATTTACATGTAATGTTTACTGTGAAATGAGAAAATAAATTTTGTTGTAGTGGAAATTTATTTTAGTGTGTGTAAAGAGCTCAAGGGGCTGCATCTGTAACTGATGGCAGGCTGCTGGGGTTAGAAAGGGGCGTGTGTCGCGGTTCGAGGATGGGGGATCGTGGATGTTTGTATCGCGATTTCGGTTGCGGTTCGCATATCGTTACAGCCTTAGTATCTGGTGTGACCACCAGCTGCATTATGTACTGCACCAGATTTGCTGGGGGGAATGGCACTAGCCCTCACCTTCCAATCCAACAGCACTGACATTCCTGTCTTGCAGGAAATAATGAACAGAACGAGCAGTATGGCTGGAGGTTCATATCAACAAGCCTGCAGGAAGGGTATCACATGAGGGGGGAGGATGTCTTCCCTGTAATGAGCACCATTGAGATTGCTTGCAATGACAACAAGCTCAGTCCGATGATACTGTGACACACCAACCCAGACCATGACGGACCCTCCACTCCAAATCGTTCCCACTTCAGAGTACAGGCCTTGGTGTACGCTCATTCCTTCGAAGATAAACGTGAGTCCGACCATCACCCTTGGTGAGACAAACCATGACTTGTCGGTGAAGAGCACTTTTTGCCAGTCCTGTTTGGTCCAAGGGGGTCGAAGGTGGGTTTGTGCCTATAGGCGACATTGTTTCCGGTGATGTCTGGTAAGGACCTGCCTTACAACAAGCCTACAAGCCCTCAGTCCAGCCTCTCTCAGCCTATTGCGGACAGTCTGAGCACTGATGGAGGGATTGTGCGTTCCTGGTGTAACTCAGGCAGTTGTAGTTGCCATCCTGTACCTGTCCCGCAGATGTGATATTCGGATGTACTGATCCTGTGCATGTGTTATTACACATGGTCTGCCACTGCAAGGATGATCAGCTGTCCTTCCTGTCTCCCTGTAGCACTGTCTTAGGCGTCTCACAGTACGGACATTGCAGTTTACTGCCCAATTTACTGCCCGTTCCACAGGTTGTAAAGACACTAACAGCAAGGAAGGAAAACATTGTTCAAACCTTTTACAATAAAGATCTATAAAGTTATTTGGATTTTTACAAAATTATCTTTAAATACAGTGTCCTGAAAAAGGGATGTTTCTACTTTTGCTGAGTTTCACCAAAATGGCATTTGACTGATCACAAAGTATTTTCAGGACATTACTGATGTAAAAAAACAGCACCATCACTATTTTAGAATAATCAAGAAAGGCACCATTTCCAGCAGTCATCACTACAACACCTTATCCTTGAGTAATCATGCTAAATTGCTAATTTGGTACTAGAAAATCACTTGCCATTATATAAAACACAGTTGAAAGCTATTTGGTAAGTTGAATGAAGCTTAACATTGTCTTTGTGTTCATTTTTGAGTTGCCACAGTATGCAAAAGACTCGCTCGTCTTAAGGTCAATATTAGGTAAAAAATGGCAAAACAGAAACAGCTTTCTCTAGAAACTCGTCAGTCAATCATTGTGTTGAGGAATGAAGGCTATACAATGCTTGAAATTGCCAAATAAAAACTGAAGATTTCATACAAAGGTGTACACTACAGTCTTCAAAGACAAATGACAACTGGCTCTAACAAGGACAGAAAGAGATGTGAAAGGCCAGATGTACAACTAAACAAGAGGATAAGTACAATACAGAGTCTATAGTTTGAGAAATAGACACCTCACATGTCCTCAGCTGACAGCTTCATTGAATTCTACCCACTCAACACCAGTTTCAAGTACAACAGTAAAGAGAAGACTCAGGTGTGCAGGCCTTATGGGAAGAATTGCAAAGAAAAAGCCACTTTTGAAACAGAAAAATAAAAGGAAAAGGTTAGAGTGGGCAAAGAAACAAAGACACTGGACAACAGATAATTGGAAAAGTGTGTTATGGATCTTAAACCCATTGAGCTTTTGTGGGATCAGCAAGACTGTAAGGTGTGTGAGAAGTGCCCGACAAGTGCTACAGGATGCGTGGGGTGAAATGCCACCCGAGTATCTGGACAAACTGACAGCTAGAATGCCAAGGATCTGCAAAACTGTCATTGCAGCACGTTGAGGATTTTTTGATGAGAACTATTTTTTTTTTTCCCAAAATGTAATAGTAATATTTCAAGTTATTAATGTCCTGACTAGTGCCCGACCGATATATATTAGCCTTTAACCAATATATCAGTATCGGTGTATATGTTTACAGATATGAAAACTTATTTTCATAACATATAATGCAGAAAATAATGCTTTAGAATTGGTGTCGTAACATAGTTTGTCCAGCAGAGCGCGCGCCGACTCTATTGTTTACAGATCTGACTCTGAACTGACGGTGGATCAGCAGACAGTGCGTAGTTAAGCGGTGTCTTCTCTGTAAGTAGCTATGTAGTTTGTGAAATACATACTGGAAAGTTGAACAATGGCCCCATAATTTTCCCTTTTCAATATAACAAAAATAATGTTAACCCTTTCCCTGACAAACATGTCACTTATGCTTATCACATCTGTTTGTTATGTTAGCCAGCTATAGTTTGTCAGTGCAGTAAGTAATTTAGCAGATTGAAAGGTCAACATCAGACCAACATTTTGCAGCTCATCAGACAACAGTACAGTGGTGGATTGTGTCTGTTGAGTGTTGATTTCACACTACGTTGTTACCTCGTTGGTAAGACGCAATGCTGGTCCATCCTTTACTCTCAATGACAACGAGTTTATAACAAACTAGCAAAGAATATATCTACTTTCATTGCTTGTCAGCTGAATGGAAGCTAATGTATAAACATGTATTCACAAAATTGTTTTGTTTAGGATTCAGTTTGGTACACCTTCATTCGAACAATTCCAGTCATGGCATTTATAAAATGTAATATTTAAAAGTCTGGTTTTCCACTGTTTAAAGTTTCCCCTGAACTTGTATAGCAGAATACGGTGTAACAGCTGCTGCTGTTAATCTCTTGACTCGGCAGGTGTAAATCCTTCTTGTTTTACAACTTGCCCCTAATTGACTGGCAGTATTAATATAGGCAGCATTTAACTGATACTTAACTGTACTAATGTTTATTTAGCTATTTATACAAATTTTTATTTGTTCTCTATTTTAATGGTCAGCATATGACTGATATTAAACATACAGTACCGATTTCTATTTAGCTATTTATTGTATTTTTATTTATTCTTTATTTCAATGGTCAGCAATTGACATACTAAACAGTACTGATGTTAATTTAGCTATTATTTGTATTTTATTTATTCTTTATTTAAATGGTCAGCAACTGACTGATACTGAATATACAGTACTGATGTTTAAGCTATTTATTGTATTTTTATTTATTCTTTAATTTCTCAATGTTCATTTCCAGAATTTGTTGACAATGTAAAATAATATCATCAAATATTCTTTGATAAAAATATTTGTTTAAGAAAGCAGCCTTCTGAGAACCTTTGCTTAGTCATATCAGTGAACAATCCACATAGAAAAGGTTTGTTTTAATTCCAGCTCGAAAATTAACTTTATCGGCCACCATATATGTAATTGGCATTCTAAAAATCGGTATCGGTCTCAAAAATCCCATATCCGTCGTGCTCTAGTCCCCACTATACACTGTGATCAGATTAATAAAAGTACCACTTTCGTTCTATAAGAGCAAAATCTGTACATTATTCCAAACTTTTGGCCGCCAGTGTACATACATACATACACACTGTAGGCTATATAAAGCATTTTTGGTTTTGGTTTTCGGCCCCATGTCTCCTGAATTTTCGATTTTGGCCACAAATTTTCATTTATGTGCATCACTGAGCTAATTAATTTTCAGATTCTAACTAGATTTTGACAATATCTGAAGAAAAGGTGAAGGTGCTTGGCCATGCAAAACTTGTCGCCAAGAGATTTGGGTATTTTTGGGTAACTGCTCAGGCAGTTGCTATGTTCTTTTTAGTAGCTTTTAATGAGCTGGGTTTTCTGGGTGGTTGCTAGAACATAGTGAGAATTTGCTTAATGCAAATGTCAAAAGGGCCCACCCCAAAATTTTTACACCTGTTCTTTTGTCCGGCAGTCTGATAAAGTCTGATAATAGCACCTCTCCTCAACAAGCCTGCCAATTTGAGTATCAATAATTTTGATGGCACACATGGGATAATTCACCCAAAAATGAAAAATCTCTCATTATTAACTCAACCTCATGCCATTCCAGATGTGTTTGACTTACTTTCTTCTGCTGAACACAAAGATTTTTAGAAGAATATCTCTTCTAATAGTTCTGTAGGCCCATACATTGCAAGTGAATGTTGATCAGAACACCAAAAGCTCCAAAAATGATCAATAATCAATGTCTTCTGAAGCGATCCAGTTCATTTTAGGTGAGAACAGACCAAAATAGAACTCCCTTTTCACTGTACAGATTGACAGCAGTCTCATTGGCAATCATGATTTCATGATATATTTAGTTTGTGTTCAGCAGAAGAAAGAAAGTCATACACATCTTAGATGGCATTAGAGTGAATAAATGATGAGAAAATTGTAAATTTTGGGTGAACTATCCCTTTAATACTTAAACTATACTTTGAACTATACCATTTGTTTTAATTTTTAAAATAGCAGATGTGGTACATTTACCAGTGAAGGCAATCTAATGATTTTACTGCAATTTACAAGTTTGCATGTGTGAAAGGGGCTAGAGCAACTATAGTAATTATAGTATTTAAGAATAAATAATATCTAAATGTGTTTAGATGACTGATTTTCATTTCAAAATGCCATAGAAACCATGGTAAGAGGTCAGCATGTGACGTTTTGGTTCAAAGTCCACCAAGCTTGAACTTCGGTATGCAGCATTGTACAAAATATCTTCACATGGTGTTGCGTCTCCCGCATTCGGATGCATTTGAATGGGAGTGAATGAAGTGCGAAGTGTGGTGTGACCACCCCTTAAGAAGTTACATCAGTCAATTAATTAAAAACCACCACCACTAAAAATATTAACAATAGTGGTCAATCCCTCTAACCAATAAGTCTGTTAGATGGCTAGTCGATTAGTCGATCACCCTTGCACATCCCTAGTTGTAATCAGCACTCGCTGAGAACTTGGACTACAAATGCTACATCCAAAACACTGAAAAAGCCCACTCTAACATTATTAGGGCCATTTCACATGGGACATGACAGTCACAAATGTCTAGTTCAATCGTGGAAAGCAAATAAGTGCAAATCACTGATCCATTTGTGTGCATCTCACAGCAGCTGCTGCCAAAGGTACAACTATTTGATATTTTCTTGAGCGCCGGCCACGTTGGCCTGTTCTGTAAAATTGTCATTAAAAAAGCATGAAGTGAATAAGTTACCCGGTGGATTACAAAAATAAATAAAAAAACAAACAAATGGCATTACCAACTTCAACTAGTTACATGAAGCTTAGCTTCATACACAAACTCTGCCAATGAATTATACATTTCATAGTCAATAATTAAATTATAAACAAACCGCTACCCCATAATATTCTAATATTTGACTGTGCATTGTTGAATGTTGTAAATAGTGGAAATATGCTCAATGATTTGAAAATATAAATCAATAATAAATAGGTTGTCTTATTTAAGCAACTTTCTAAGCAACTTTCTGCTTTAGCAATAATGATTTACCAACTAAGCTATTTAAAAATATTAACAGTTACTTTATTAAGCAATTATGAATCTCCCAGACGGGCTTCAAGTTCAAGCTGACAACACCGCATGTACTGCATGAAACAACAAAAATAATAGCCTACATATGTGTATACATTATGGCTAAAAAGACTTCATAGCCTAATATTTATAAAAGTTTTCTCTATTTTTATTTTGTGATATGTTGTTCTTGATTGTAACCATGATAAAACCGCAACCCGAGCACCGACTTGACTGCACAAATGAGTCCACTAAGAGGAAGGCAGTAGCCACTAGTGATTTTACCGGCTGTTGTGTCCCATGTGAAACTGCCTTTTAGTTTATAGTCTGTTGGAATAAGCCATGGACTCAGCTAAACTTGGAAAGAGTCCCATAGGCTCGAATCCATGACAAGTCAGAGTAAAAATGCATCTGAGTCTGTGACAATCCAAGTCCATTAAAAGTTTGTACCCCAACTACTCTACTAAAAAAATGCTCTTTTATTTAATGCGCTAATGATCAAGAGAGTGAGCACTTCCCTTCTGGGGATATGAACTTTAATTTTTAACATAAACTATGCTTTTTCTCCATGTGAGTGTTTCTGTTACCTGATTTTAAAGTAACTGTTTCGGTTAAAATTTTCAGCCAAGATTTTCTACCTTTTTTCCCTCTTTTGGCCAAAACTTTTTGGCAGCCGAAATTTTGGTGCATTCCTAATTATAGTGCCATATATCTGTTTAGAGCAGCAAGTGGACATTTGCCATGGTAGCTGCAGCAGGGAAAAGTTCATTTTGATTGGGTACCATCAGTATATCAGTCATTAGTAGGGCTGGGTATCATTCAAAAAAATTTGATACGATACCTTGACTTCGATACCAGTTCCTAAACGATACTTTAAAAAAAAAAAACTGCAGGAAGCGACGAACACAGATATTACCGCTGGTTGGACGCTAGATGGTACTATGGGATAATTTACTGTAAACCTGGTTAGGTTAGTGTGTGTGTGTATATA
The DNA here is from genome assembly GCA_032164185.1 of Moxostoma hubbsi. Lineage (NCBI taxonomy): Eukaryota > Metazoa > Chordata > Actinopteri > Cypriniformes > Catostomidae > Moxostoma > Moxostoma hubbsi. The sequence continues at coordinate 10,330,522 of JAVLUX010000051.1, forward strand.
TATATATATATATATATATATATATATATATATATATATATATATATATATATATATATATATATATATACACACACACACACAATTAAATTGGAAACCTCGTGCTGAGGGATTAGTTTTAGTGATTTTGCATTGAAAATTAAATAATTTATTAAAAAAAAAAACAAAAAAAACTTAAAAATCAAATACATTTCTAAATTCAAATTGCACTACAAACGAAACGAAAAAGCAAATAAATAAATAGTGATAAAATAATATATATATATATATATATATATATATATATATATCTCAGAATCAGCTTTATTGCCAAGTATGCTTACACATACAAGGAATTTGTCTTGTTGACAGGAGCTTCCAGTGTACAACAATACAAACAACACCAATAAAATATATATATAATATATATAAGAATCCATCAAAACATGCCGGTGGAATATTACTTACAGAAATGAAGACATAAAAACAATTATAAATGTAAACATAATATTTGTAATGATGATAATAATCACTGAAATGAGATTGAGGTGAACGTGTTTTAGAAATATTTTATAGGCTACATTTTGTATTATTTTATATAGTTTGTATTATTTTACATGCTGCAGAGTTGCGTTATCAATAAACTGCTCTGTGGAAATAAAGTGAACTGAACTCAAAGCACCTCCTGAACTGACATGTCTGAGGTCATTTGCAGCACTCATAAAAAATAAAAATCGGAAGGCAGAAACAAAGAGTGAGATCCTTAGATGTGCATATTCCACGAGAATGCACATCTCTGTATCAGTGCATCATATCTGCGCATATACGGCTTTTCTGTCATCTTTACTTAATATAATAAAGAGTGATTCTTCAAACGTGTGTATGTGTGTCTACGGGCAAATTATTTGTTATATTAATTTGCTAATAATAATAGTCAAATAATAATAATAATTTCATAGATTATTGGGAAAATGCGTCAAATATCGTCATGACACGTTCAAAGGCATCAGCTATTGGCGATCACTCTGACCATCATTGTCTGTTTGCTCAACCCGAATGAGCATTTCTCTCTATAAATGAACAAAACGTTCAGACAGACTCTTGCTTGTTTTTCCGACACATTCAGAATCTTTACTGCTATTCCCGGTGTCGCTGCGGCTCGCTTCATGCGTGCGATTGTAAAAATTATATTTTAAAGGCTCATTATTACAGTTTAGTATTTCTCTGTAATGTAGAACAGTGTTAGAAATATTAATTATAACATTCTTTCTCAGCCCTGGAACTCAAAACATTTTCTGATACTAGTGTTTTTCCCTGATGCCTAAACACAGCCAATAACCGGCACTTTTAGATTTGGGCACGTCTAGCATGCTACATGCTTATCACTGACGTTGACTAGATTAACCCCATAAGTATCGAAATTTGGTACCGAACGACAAGACATTTTTCGATACTCGATTGCTTAGAGGCAATTTGGTCGGTGCCAAAAATGTATCAAACTCGATACCCAGCCCTAGTCATTAGCCACACTGTTCTCTAGATATCAGTACTGGCCATTGAAAAACCTGTATCAGTCCAACACTAGAAAAAGGGTCTCATAAAAAACCTGCTGATTAAGGTCTTAAATGGATAGTTCACCCAAAATGAATGACTGTAGGACTTTCTTCCATGGATAGCAAATCTGCTAGGCAGAATGTTAAGGAATGACAGCCTCAAGTCACCATTCTCTTTCACTATATGGAAAAAAAGAAGCAATAAAAGTGAATGGTGACTGGGGTTTTCAATACCTAACATCGACTTTTGTGTTCCACAGAAGAAATAAAGTCATAAAGGTTTGGAACAGCATGAGGGTGGGTAAATGATAAGTAAACTTCAGGAAACACCTCTAACACACTCCCACCTCCGGGTTCCGGGAAAACCTCAAGGAAACTTCTTTGAACATCTTACACCATTATGAAATATAATGCTAACATATAAGCTAACATATATATCCATACATATGCCAAGTTATTTTAGCACTGAAAAAAAGAAATTCAATGAGGAACTTCAAGGATATGAATGACTAAGAAATAAGGCATGGTTTCACCATAGAAATACTGTTTGTTGGCTTATGAACTAGAAGTGCCTCAAACTAATTGTTTAAAGCAACATAAAACTTAATTCACCTCACTCAGTCTCTAAAAATAAATAAACAAAAAAAAAATTATTCACACAGTGTGAATTATTAAACTAACCTGGCTCAGTCCCTTCCACCAGGCCAGGGGTCGGACTGTCTGATCGGTCCTGCTGGAGTCGATTCACAGGCATCAAGTTGCCATTTTTAACCTCCCATGGTACACCCTTATTGTGGACATCTGCTGCCATCCTGATATTGGGCACAAGACAAACCCAGCAGAAGAGAGGGGACAGTGTATTATACTACCAGTCAGTGCCAGGAACTTGATTCACTGCATGGTCCCTACACCACAAAGACAAGAATTAATAGACATTATTGTTTACAATTATAGCCGTAACTGACAAAAATAAATATTAAAAGAGAAATTATTCACCCAGGGGATCTGCAGGTTCAAAGGAATGAAATTTAAGACTTAAAGACTTTTTAAGGCCAAATAAAATAAAAATGTAATTAAAAAATTAATTAGCAGGTAAATACAAAACCAATGAGGCTAGTTTGATGTTTTTTATATTTTATTGTGCATTTGTGTTTTCTTTTTTAAAATAAGTTAATACAACATTATGAATGCATGTAGCCTAAATTATGTAGCCTATAATGTGAACTTTTTCTTTAGTCACTTGCTTTCCAGCAAGACATGATGCAATAGACAATCCTTTGGCAACGTCACCATTTATGCCAAACACGGAAGTGGTTGCAAAAACCGTGCACAAAAAGTAAACATTTATCGGATTACGTTTTTGAAAAATTATTTCGAAGGCTCTCATTGACTGCTGTGGCTTCAAGCCATCAACAGAGCTGACTGGACTTTGCAGCAAAAATTTATAGCGAACATGATTACATGTTTGTTATTAACTAAATTTATAACTAAAAATAGGTTTGTATTTATGATGGTTTTGTGTCATACATTTGTTTATTCATCTAATCTGTCAAATCTAATGGTGCCTTCATGTGCTTTTGGAATTATCCTACTTCCCACTTCTAAAGTGGTAATTACGAGTATTTCGCGTTCACGTGCTTTGTTGTCGGAAAGAATGGGAAACATGAACGACACCAGGTTCATTCATAGGGTACATATTTCTTGAGGAACTTTTATTTTGGCACCATATTACATATCACTCAGTTAGCTTGCTGAAGATAATGGAATTTTGGTAATTACAAGTTATTTTCACAGTGTAAAAATTTAAAAAACAAGAAGATTGGTCTATGTTTGATTTTTAATGGAAATGGAAACCAGGCTGTGAGGGGAAAGACTTGCCCGTAAGTTCAGTAAATATGCAATTGCTTGCACTTCCCTAAACTCTAAACACTAAACTCTAGCGTCAGCTGCTAAATGATGGATGCCTGTGGGAACCGTCACACTGTTTAGAGAAAAGATTTGGAGTAAAATATGTCTGGCAACTCAGCACAAACTCATTCAACTGTAAAATAGCCAGAAGAAACCATTGCCATGCAAATCTATTACCCCTTATTAGAGGCATAGTCTCTATTGTGTTTGTTAGTTTTTATATTATTATTAGGATATTATTGTTCCGCATCTGGAGTCTATGGCAACCCATAAAACCATACACAGGAAAATACAGACACCAGTGTGTGGCGTTACCCACCAATTTGAAATTATAACAATGTTTTATGATATTTAAGGTAAAAATTTGAATTGAACTTAATATAATTATTAACTTTTGGAAGGCAGAGTTTACATTGCACAGTGAGGTTTGTGCCCGGTGTCTCCTTAAAAAGTTAAATGATCTCTATAGATCCAGTGGTTAAATGGTTCAAGTCGGCATGAAATTAAAATTAACCCTATTTATTGTTAACGATTCATCCATGCATATGTTTTATTTATTTAAATTTCACCTCATAATCTTTCATCAAAATGTCATAACACGATCTTCCGATGAAACAACAGACTTCTCTCTGGTGATGTATGCAGGACTTCTCCAATCTTTTAGTCTGCTTAAACCCTGCCCCTTTTTTATAAATACCACAACCTTGTGTAGAGTTGAAAGAAGCATAATTTGCATGTTGGTGAATATGAAAAGGTGTATTTTCATCTGTTTTCCTTCAAAACTCTCATTTCAAGAGAGGTCAGCTGACTTGAAATTACAATCTGAATGAGGAGGAATAACGGCGAATTCACCATTGTGTTAGAGACATTTCACGCCTGAATTAGACTTAAAAGGTTGTATTAAACGTGCTTACAACAATAAAGAGGACAAAATCATCTTTTACAAATGCCTATAAATGACATTCACTAAATTAAAGGGAAAAAATACTTTTGATTAATTTTAATTCAGTGAAGAAATTCACTGCAAAAAATCCTATTGTTGTCAAGTGTTTTTGTCTTGTTTTCTATTTAAAATTGTATAAAACTAGATACATTTACTTGAGAAGCAACATATAAGATATTTAGACTTGCTTTAAGAGAATATATTTTAAATAGAATTGTATTTTTTCACTTGGTTATACTTCTGCGAACCTATACATACACTTATATTCAAGATCTATTCTCTAAAAGCAAGTCTAAATATCTTATATGCTGCTTCTCAGGTGAATGCATCTTTTTTTTTAAAGGATTTTTAGATATTTAAAATATTTGTATTTTTAATATTATATTCAACATTCTCCTAAAGTAAATGTACATTGTTTTAAATTAGTTTTAGACATTTTTATTGGAAAACAAGTTAATGACTGCCAGGCTTTGAACCCTAGTCTGGCATGCAGCTGATGCAACGTGCTGCCAATCGCACCAGGTGGCAAGTTAAACACATTGAAACCACTGCAAAGATATCTGATAAGAACGCTGCATATCAGCGCATTAGCATACAGTTGCCGATCCTAGGGTACCGAAACTATCGGAAACATCACGCTGACTCTCTGTGATGTTTAATCCTGTGGATGGCGCTAAAACCTCAGCTGAGCAACAGACTGTCTCCCTAACTTCATTGTATGATGTTTGTTTGTACTCTCTTTGATTTGAATAATTTGTATTGTTGTATTTCTCCCTTGTTAATTGCTGTACAATCGCTGGATGTCAATGTAATTGAAACAATTTGCACAGAAGCCTGACACAAAAGGACAGCAGTGCCTGGCTATTCTTATTGGAACTCACTGAGATAATTTGTATACTTCTAGTAAATAATATAATATTTGTTGTGATGGTGGTTTTGAGGCAGGGGTCCGCAAAGAATTTGGGGTTCAAAAAAGTTTGAGAAACCCTGCATTAAAGGACTAAATGTAAAGAATTAAAGAGACAAAACTTCTCAGAGATAACCTGTTAATGTGGAACTCTGCATAAATATAGCTTCCTATATTTATATATTAATCATTGCAGATATATTCACAGGTGGCTAAAAGTTTGGAATAATGTACAGGTTTTGCTCTTATGGAAAGAAAATGTTACTTTTATTCACCAAAGTGGCATTCAACTGATCACAATACACTAATAATTTGAAAAATTACTATTACAATTTGAAAAAAAATTCTGAACTTCTTAAACTAATTCAAAGAGTTCTCATCAAAAAATCCTCCATGTGCAGCAATGAAATCGTCGCAGATCCTTGGCATTCAAGCTGTCAGTTTGTCCAGATACTCGGGTGATATATCACCCCACGCTTCCTGTAGCACTTGCTATAGATGTCTTGTCGAGCATTTCTCACGCACCTTACAGTCTAACTGATCCCCCAAAAGCTCAATGGGGTTCTCTTTGCAATTCTTCCCATAAGGCACGCACCCGAGAGTTTTCTCTTTACTGTTGTACATGAAGCTGGTGTTAAGCAGGTAGAATTCAATGAAGCTGTCAGCTGAGGACATGTGAGGCATCTATTTCTCAAACTAGAGACACTGATGTACTTATCCTCGTTTAGTTGTACATCTGGCCTTCCGCATCTCTTTATGTTCTTGTTAGAGCCAGTTGTACTTTGTCTTTGAAGACTGTACACCATTGTATGAAATCTTCAGTTTTTCAATTTCAAGCATTGACTAGCCTTCATTCTGCAACATAATGATTGACTGATGAGTTTCTAGAGAAAGCGGTTTCTTTTTTGCCATGTTTGACCTTATATTGACCTTAAGAATTCAGAGTATATTGCATACTGTGGCAACTCAAAAACGAACACAAAGATAATGTTAAGCTTCACTTAAATACCGAAATAGCTCTCAGTAGTGTCTGATATAATGGTAATTGATTTTCTAGCACCAAATTAGCAATGTAGCATGATTACTCAAGGATAAGGTGTTGGAGTGATGTCTGCTGGAAATGGGGCCTGACTAGATTTGATATAAAATGCCTTTTTTCAAATAGTGATGGTGCCGGCTTTTTTTTTTTTTTACATCACTAATGTCCTGACTATGTGATCATTTGAATGCCACTTTGGTGCATTAAAGTACAACTTTCCTTCCTAAACAGCAAAATATGAACATTATTCCAAACTTTTCATAAAAATCGATTTTAATCAGGGAGACGATTTTAAAATCGTTTGGCTCACGAATCGCGATTTGTAACAGAATCGATTTTTTTCTTTCCCAATCCTAGTGTAAATCCTCCCACGACACAAGCTAACGCAGTAGCGCTACCCCTCAAGGCTAAACCATTACAACAGTTTAATTTCAATTTAAAACATCTTTAGCCAGCTATATGTAACTAAGCCACGTCTAACTAATGCTGCCCGTAAAGTATTGGCACTAATTATATCATGATTTGCACTTACTGTACCTCCAAGGGTCCTAATCCAAATCAGTGTACTAGTCTTGGGTCAAAAATCAACTCAGAACTGTCACTGAGGTCATCACGCGGCAAACGCACTACGGGAAATGTAGTTTGCTTCTCGAAAATATATGTTTGTGTATATTAGTAATACTTCCACTATGTGTAATTATTCTCATGTAAAATTAACGTAGACACGTAAATCGTATAAATCTCTTTTACCTTTTTCAGCAGTTAACTTGATACCAATAAGTTTTCCGTGAATTTTCTCAGCACTTGGGCTCATGTTGATGACGCGAAGGCGGAGTCATTACGTTTGAACTAAGCGCGGCACTTCACTGGACCCGGGAGCTTCGAATCTACACTAAAGATATTCCTGACATTACAAACATGATGCATTAATTTAATTAATCATCTTTGCGTATATAAGATCTCTCGATCGTTTCAGCATCGTCTGGGTGAGTAAAAACGAATGCAGTTAAATAAAGAAATATGTGGTACAGTGTATTACATTCATAGTAATAAACACAACACAAAACTGGAATCAGAAGAGATATTTTGACCTTAAATGTGTCTAATATTATCTAATAGATCCACGATGCCCATTCGAGCTTACTGTACCATCTGCTCGGATTTCTTTGATAACTCCAAAGATGTTGCTGCAATTCACTGTGGTCACACTTTTCACCATGCCTGGTGAGTGTTATCTGCCTTCATACTGGATTTTTTTTCTACTTGGTGTGACTTTATTGATAACACTTTAATTCGTATTATAATATTTAAATACCATAACATTGTTTAATGCAATGCAACACAGATCACTAGTTTATTCATGTTTAAACAATGTATCATAAAACACTTATTGAATTTATGAACAAGTTTATGCACATATACAAATATGTGCATAAATTTGTTCATAAATTCAATTATGGATATATTACATGTTATATAATGTTTGTTATGACATGTAATGACTTTTCACATTTCTATTCATTTCAACAAAGCCTTCTCCAGTGGTTTCAGTCTGCCCCAAACAAAACTTGTCCACAATGCAGGAAACAGGTAAACCACTTGTGTAGTTATTGAACTAATTTAATCGAATTATTTAAAAAATATTTAAATAAACTATATATTTATGTATTAGAGGATTTAACTGAATTGGAATCCTCACTTTTTCTGTTTTTAGGTCAGCACGCGACACATTATCAGCAAACTGTTTTTTGACATAGTCCCAGAGGACAACGGGATGCCAATGGAACCTGAAAGTTTACAGGTGATAAAACCCTACAATTTTCATTCACTCTATGCTTATTTAAAAATATTGACAGCATTGGCTCGATTCTTATTGTTTTGATTGCAGAATGAGCTTGACCGAATGAAAGCAGTGTTTAGTGAAAAAGGTAAGACAAAACAAACTTGTTCATCTTGATCTGTCCATCCATCCCCACACTTAAAGGGGTCATGAAATGCTCTATTTTTAGTTTTATTATCTTCCCTGAGGTCCACTGAGTAGTTATGTTTTTTGCATTAAAACAGACATAATTTTTTAATATATTATAATTTCCACCCTTTCTCTGGTCCTCTGTCTGAAACGCTCCGTGCTGTACTCGTGTGTATAGATTTATGATCAAACTGACAACATATACACACGAGTACATCACAGCCATTGCTTACAAAGAGGCTGTAGCTGGTGAAAAACGAGTGATTAAAAGATAACCATATTTTAATGTTTTGAATCACAATCCTTTAAGCACTTCCTTAACTTCAATACCTACTCTTCTGATTGGCTAACATCGTACAGCCCCTCAAATTTGCCATTTTATAAACTTAATCTGAAGAAAATTAACAAGCTCCACAGCATTATAAAACACAATTTCAGGGGTTACACATAAAACACATCCAACACGTTGCATCTGAATATATTAAACTCTTAATCCTTTAATATATTAAACTCTTAATATATTAGTTTAATATATTAAACTCTTAATTAAACCTTGTCTTCACTGGAAATGAGCGTCGCATCAAAAGCAATAGAACTCAATATAAGCAATGATGCTGTCTACCATGGAAGCGTCTGATGTCCTGTGGACGTGCCCGGTGTAAACAGGGTATCAGCACCATAAACTATCAAACAGTCATGACATTTGAAATATTCATGAATGGAACTGTTTACCTACTGTTTTACAATGGGTCCAAATGTTTCAATAACAGTTCCTTTGCAAAGCTTGAATCATTTTATGACTGTTCACAAGCAATATACGCTGAAGACACATCCACATGACTCACATACATAGTCCAAAGCATGGTGTAAACTAGACCCACACACATCCAGTTTTCAATATCATCCTACACTGAAATGCACATTGCCGGAAATGCATCTAAATGGTCAAAGACGTCAATGAAGCTCATATTTTCATACACCAACAATTAAAAATAATACAGACGGGCGAAAGAATGCATCCTTGATGTGTTTGTGCTTAACACAGCAAGAGGTAGCAGCTGAATGACAGAGAATGGATTCTCCTCTTCAGAGTTGTCACTTGACATGGCGACTTTTAAAAGCAAACTGAGATATGTATCAAGCAGTCAAAGACGTCAGACTGTGCATGTTTAAATACAAAAATAATTTAAAATTGTCCAGATGGGTCCCCTTTGGTATTCAGGAATAGTTTGGACATAGTAGGCTTGTTTCTCCTCTTTTTGTTTACAAACTCATGCACCAGTGGGCAGTGCCATGGGTGTGTTGATGTAAAAGTAGGCTTTGAAGTTTTTGAGCTGTAGAGTCGGTCATAAATAAATTTACCCTTAAGGTGTAGGGTAGTCGTGGAATTACAGAACAAGGCATTTTTGGAGCTTGGTTTCAATAAAAGCTTTTATTGCATAGGGGGTTAAGTTTTGAGTTCTGAAATTTACAGTATGTTTTTATAGAAGAAAGACCTCAAAATATCAAGGAATTTTAAAATGGTAAAAAGTTTAACCCTCATGACATGACCCCTGTAATCAGATGCTATGCTTTTATTAAACCTTTGCATTTGTTTTGTATTTCAGAAAAAGAATGGAGGGACAAGCAGAAGTCGGTGGATGCTCTAAAAGAGACAATCGAGAGACAGAAGAAAGAACTGGATAGAGTCAAGAAAGAAATTGGAGACAAAGTGATGCTGTGTTCTGTCCTCCGGGTATGTGCCTTCATCCTCTACTACCTGGACATTTTGGTGTACATTTATAAGGTACATTTTGGTTGAATCTAGCAGTCATAGTTCAGCATCTGTCTGCGTTGTGTTGTATCTAATATTCAGAAACAGATGAACTTCTTGGAGAGTCAACAATGTGAGAGCCAGGTGGCCAAGGAGGAAGCCAAGCGACTCAGAGTGAAAATGAAAACCTATGAGAGGTACCAATCATGTTTTTTTTTTAAAAATGTTTTATAAAGATAAAAAAACTTTTAGTAGTTGCTCCATCTTACATGCTGTCAGATAGAGTGCAACATCAGTGACTTTCAAACATCAGTGACCTTCAAACATCACCGTTTATGTACATGGTCATGGCATGGTCATGGCATGTTGTAAATGCAGATTTAATTACTGTGTTATTTTGTCCTGTAGTTTAGATCTGGTGTTACAGGGTCAGAGGGCAGAGGTGGAGGCCATGATCACTGATATGGGTGTTGGTCAGTCGGCTGTTGAACAGCTATCCATATACTGCATCTCACTGAAAAAGTAAGATCTACTCTCCTGCCCTGTGGTCAACAAAAAACATTTTCTTATTGCTGTATATTTTGGTATACTGTGTAATCATTTAGCTTGGAACCTCAAACCTCAAATTAGTTTTACTTCCCCAACCTATTAAAACATTAATAAACACACATACTAGTTTTGCCTCCCCTCAAATGCTGCAGTTTTTTTATATTTAAAGAGCAAAGAGAGAACCGTGCTCAAATTCATATTTTCTTTTTCCTCAGGGAGTACGACAACCTGAAAGGAAGCCTGAAGACTTCAAATGAGATGTGTGAGAAGCTAAAAAGGGAACTGATCTCTTCTAACAACAAGGTAACTCTCTGAAACTATCCATCAAAAATCTCAATCAAATTGAGCTGTCATCTTTTGTTACAACTGTCTCTATGGCCCAAACATAAAATATTTTTTAATATTAGTGATGGCCCTGCAGTCAAGACACTGATTGCTAATTAAAAAAAAAAAAAAAAAACATTTTTATTTTTATATATATACATATATACAGGTGCTGGTCATATAATTAGAATATCATCAAAAAGTTGATTTATTTCAGTAATTCCATTCAAAAAGTGAAACTTGTATAATGTATACATTCATTCCACACAGATTGATATATTTCAAGTGTTCATTCCTTTTAATTTTGATGATTATAACTGACAACTAATGAAAACCCCAAAATCAGTATCTCAGAAAATTAGAATATTGTGAAAAGGTTCAATATTGAAGACACCTGGTGCCACACTCTAATCAGCTAATTAACTCAAAACACCTGCAAAGGCCTTTAAATGGTCTCTCAGTCTAGTTCTGTAGGCTACACAATCATGGGGAAGACTGCTGACTTGACAGCTGTCCAAAAGACGACCATTGACATCTTGCACAAGGAGGGCAAGACACAAAAGGTCATTGCTAAAGAGGCTGGCTGTTCACAGAGCTCTGTGTCCAAGCACATTAATAGAGGGGCGAAGGGAAGAAAAAGATGTGGTAGAAAAAAGTGTACAAGCAATAGGGATAACCACACCCTGGAGAGGATTGTGAAACAAAACCTATTCAAAAATGTGGGGGAGATTCACAAAGAGTGGACTGCAGCTGGAGTCAGTACTTCAAGAACCACCACGCACAGACGTATGCAAGACATGGGTTTCAGCTGTCGCATTCCTTGTGTCAAGCCACTCTTGAACAAGACACAGCGTCAGAAGCGTCTGGCCTGGGCTAAAGACAAAAAGGACTGGACTGCTGCTGAGTGGTCCAAAGTTATGTTCTCTGATGAAAGTAAATTTTGCATTTCCTTTGGAAATCAAGGTCCCAGAGTCTGGAGGAAGAGAGGAGAGACACAGAATCCACGTTGCTTGAAGTCCAGTGTAAAGTTTCCACAGTCAGTGATGGTTTGGGGTGCCATGCCACCTGCTGGTGTTGGTCCACTGTGTTTTCTGAGGTCCAAGGTCAACGCAGCCGTCTACGAGGAAGTTTTAGAGCACTTCATGCTTCCTGCTGCTGACCAATTTCATGGAGATGCAGATTTCCTTTTCCAACAGGACTTGGCACCTGCACACAGTGCCAAAGCTACCAGTACCTGGTTTAAGGACCATGGTATCCCTGTTCTTAATTTGCCAGCAAGCTCGCCTGACCTTAACCCTATAGAAAATCTATGGAGTATTGTGAAGAGGAAGATGCGATACGCCAGACCCAACAATGCAGAAGAGCTGAAGGCCACTATCAGAGCAACCTGGGCTCTCATAACACCTGAGCAGTGCCACAGACTGCTGCCACGCCGCATTGCTGCAGTAATTCAGGCAAAAGGAGCCCCAACTAAGTATTGAGTGCTGTACATGCTCATACTTTTCATGTTCATACTTTTCAGTTGGCCAACATTTCTAAAAATCCTTTTTTTGTATTGGTCTTAAGTAATATTCTAATTTTCGGAGATACTGAATTTGGGATTTTCATTAGTTGTCAGTTTTAATCATCACAATTAAATGAAATAAACATTTTAAATATATCAGTCTGTGTGTAATGAATGAATGAATATAATATCCAAGTTTCACTTTTTGAATGGAATTACTGAAATAAATCAACTTTTTGATGATATTCTAATTATATGACCAGCACCTTTTTTTTTATATATATATATATATATATATATATATATATATATATATATATTTAATTATTTAATTTAATTTTTTTTTTTTTTTTTTTACTATAGTTTCAGAAAGCCACAACAGAGACAAACAGAACAAAGGAGGACATGAAGGCACTTCAGAACGATCTGTCCAACGCAGACAAAGAGATCACTGTGAGATAATCTAAATTGTTTAACTGGTTAACTGTATTGATCATATTTTTCCAGTTTGACAGAAATGTTTAAAGGAATCATTTACCTAAAAATTTATATTTTGTGATTATTTACTCACCCTTATGTCATTCCGAACCCATATGATTTTCTGACTCCATATGGCTGTTCAAGCACAAGTGATGTGTTGCTGCTAGCTTTAGCACGTTAGCCAATCTCAGTTCAACACTTGTATCTTAAACAACGTACATATTCACACAGCTTGGGGTGATGGTAAAGCATTCAACTCACATTTGTAATGTGCTGTTTTCACAGAAGTTTCGCTAGCTGCTACATTCTTCATTATTTGCATCAGTTTTATCAGACAAGCGGCACAGCTATGTAACTCTGCCCCTTGTGCTGTGTACGGCAATTCACGTGCACTGACTGCATGAAGTGTTCAACATTCCATACTCAGTTTTGACGGTTGAAAAAGTGCATCATCCGGGTACTTAAAGTACAGTTCTTTTTGCTGCATTTTCAGTGTAAACATACTACTCACACTACTTACACAAAAAAATGTGGTAGAATGGTGTAGAAGTGTGCGGCTTGGGACGCACCTTCAGTCTTTTCATTATACACAGTGATCGTATGTCTTCAGAAGACTTATGATGCAGAAGTTACGTGGACTAATTTGATTACACTTTTGGAAGCTTTTTAAACCTATAAAGTGAGTTACTATCAACTGCTATGGTATGGAAATCCGCAATTGGCAAAAAAAATTTGTGTTCCACAGAAAAAAGCGATTCTTAGGGGTTTAGAATAGAGGTAGACCTCTATTCTAAACCGGCACTATTGGTGCCGATAGTAGCTTTTTTGGAAATATCGGTTGTCTGCAAAAATCTATGCCGATATTTGCACATTGAACCTCATCTGGTTTCATCTATAAATAAATATAGGCTATAAAATGCTTACTATTGTAAATACCTAAATATAGATCATAACTGAGCCAAGTCTCTGTAATTTCAAAATAAGAGTCCCTTGTGTGTTTTGGGCCTGCTTATATTATAACGCCCACGTTAAGCATCAAATCTTCATTTGTTTCTGGTTATTATTGGGATTTTGTTTGAACAAATTGCATCTTTGATTTTATTCATTTTGGACTCTTTAACCACTATGTCTGTGCCCATCTTTATAAGGAAAGACTTAGAATAATTTTGTTAAACTCTCATAAATAGATTTGGAAAACTATTGGCCGATTAATCGGTTATCTGTCTTTTCCGCCACCTTAATTATCAGTATTGGCATAATACAATATCTGTCAACCTCTATTTTGGAAAGACATAAGGTTGATTAAATAATGACTGAACTTAAATGTTTTGGTGAACTATTCCTTTTAAAAGTATCATAAGGTTAAAAGGTGCATAATTTGTTCACAAATGAAATGGAAGGAATAGATGAACTGACTTGGAACTTCCATTGTAATCCTAGTGTATATGTAGAAAAATGCATTTGAGATTAAAAATACATTTTGGTGTTTTATAGACAAGTGTAGTAGGTCAAAAGCAGCTGCAAACAAATTGGTATTCAGAACAGCCACTAGAGGGCGTACATCACCCTTTGGATTTCACTTTCAACTGTGTGGTTCTAAACATTTGATATGAAATCTGATTCTTTACAGAGCCTGAAGAAGAAGGTGGAAATTCTACAGAGGACATTAAGCACTCCCACTCGCACTAATGAGGCCATCAGCAGACTGGTGTTTGAAAGGTGTGGAATCAGGTTTATTCTTTCTCTTCAGGGTATTTCTATGGGATCATCAGTATAAAAAAAAATATAATAATAAGCGTAAAAATAAATAAAAAGCGCAGATCAAAATAATTAGCACAGATCAAAACAGAAGCATGAATTAAAAATAAACACATTTCAAATGTGCTGCAAAAAAAAACAAAAAAAAAAACAGAAATATTAAAGCAAAGTCATCTGAACTGCAAACAAAATCATGTTTTCTTTGGTTATATTACTGTTTTTTGTGCTCTCTGAAAATTTGTGAGTAGGGTTTCATGTACTGTAAATCGGGGGGTGTTTTGCATCACTATTGGTCCACTAGTTCTTGATCGACAGCTCCTCCTTTAGCCAATCATTCAAAGAGGGGAGGTGACGTCACTCCAATGCAGCTCCAATGGTGCTGCTCAATGTTATATTATTTGTGGTTGATAGATACGCTGTTTGTGTCTGTTTTGAGTATTATCTGCCAGCTCTTGGAAACAATTTGTTGTCTGATTAGGTCATTATCATAGTCCATGATAATAAAAAAACAATATCCAATTATATGTCAGCATTTCTATATTCATCAGTATTGTAATAGGCCTTGGTGTCAGGATCTGGATTTTATTTAATGGAAAAGCAGATCATGGATAAGGAACGTGATTGGAGGAGAGAGGAAGAAACAACAAAGGGACTAATATGACAAGTGCTCATCACCAGAGAGTGAGGCCTGGATGTCATAGCCGTTCATTGCACTTCTTGAGTAAAAGTGGAGTGGCATGAGTTCGTAGGATCTTCAATTGCCGAAGAGCTTCATGGTCAAGGTGTGACAGAAAATTCTAAAGTGGAAGTACCAGGTGATTCCTTGATTCTTCTGACCTAACTTTATTCCCTGTTGTTGGACTCTCACTCTGCGTCCTGCAGTATTGCCCACAGTCATCATTCAGTTATATTTCAAACTGTCCATGAACCAGCGTGCACCATTCACAAACACTCCTACTGCCTTAACTCTCTCTCCTACACACACACTTGAAGAATTATTGTTATGTTATATTTGTATTGTTATATTTGTTCTGTTGGGATTTATGTCTTTGACTCCTTGCCTTTGTTTACTGTTCTCTTTGTTATTTAAATACATTTATGCTTTGAAATTTGATACACTTATTTTGTTATTGTTTTATTGCATGTAATTGGTGTCTTTTAGAGCTATCTGGGGCAAGGTATTCATTTTGACAGGCCTAAACCTGTTTGGCACCCAAATTTTGACATTTAAAATTAATTTAAACTTAGTGCAGGGGATGACACCATTACAAGTTGGGTTCTTAAAAACATCCACACCAACCCAGACTTGTTTTTTTTTTGCAGAACTTGGAAACAAAAGCAAAGACAAATACAGCGTAAGCGTACAACGTTTTTTTTTTTTTTTAAATATGAGCAAAATTGTCAGAGCGCATTATATTAACAGTAATATAACCAAGGAACACATCATTTTGTTTGCAATTCTGATGACTTTGCTTTAATTTTTCTGTTGATTTATTTTTTTTTTATATATATATATATTTTTGATTCATGCTTGTTATATTTTGTTATTGCGCTAATTATTTTGAGCTGCGCTTTTTATTTTTGCGCTTATTATGTTTTTATTTTCACGTATTATTTTTTTGATTCACGCTTATTATTTTTTGATCTGTGACCGCAATACATTTGTCCGGATTTTGATCCCATATTTTTCTTTGGTCAAAAAGGGTCTTTGGTGGTAATTGATGTAAACAGACATCAACATGCTCATAGTTGTTTTTTTGTTAAATAATTACAGTTAATTAATATGTAACAATTATATGCATGTAATGTTTACATTGGATATTAGTTATTTTTAATTGTCTAAGCTCCTGGAAATTTTTGAATTTGGCACAGTTTTTTTTTTTTTTTTACTTTTGTGCTTTGTGAAATCAAATCAAACCAAACTTAATTTAATTAACCTTATTACTTATATCTATTATAGGACTAGTCAAATTCAGACTGTACCCATTAGTAAACCACTTTACTGAGTTGGGACTTTGCAAGTGAAAATATTTGTTTCCTACTCCATAACAGATATTGTTATCCTTTTATCAGCCTCTTAATGATTCAAGTGATTTTTAGGAATATCGACAGACAAGGGCAGTTTATAATAAACAGCATTCAAACAGAACATAATTACACAAGGAAAACTTTGTCCAAGTTAGTCCATAAGTCTTGGAGGTTCAGACTACAAAGCCCTTTATGTACTCGCCCTTATATTTACAGTGCAGTGCCATAAGCATAGGTGAGACCATGCTAGTTTTAGTAGTATTTGAATTTGTTACAAAAAAAAAAGTAGCATAAACACATTTAAAAACTACTACTACTATTACAACTGCCACCGTTGTAATAAAAATGAAGTCAAGGGATGTACTGTAGATGGTTAACCGATTAACCAGCATTAACAATTTGTTTGAAAAATATTATCAGTTAAAAAATAAGAGGGGTTAATTCAAGAAACAACATACAGGTCATTTGTTGGGTGTATCCTATGGGCTCTAAAATAATGATCACGTAGGGCATGTTATCTACACACAAGAGTGCTGTTAACACGTAAACCACTGTCTGCATACCAAACTGACCCCTGCCCATGTATATATACACTTACTAAGCACTTTATTAGGAATACTATGGTCCGAATAAAGTGCCCGACATGGTCTTCTGCTGTTGTAGCCCAACTGCCTCAAGGTTCAACGTGTTGTGCATTCTGAGATACTATTCTGCTCAATACAAGCCCAGAACTGCTGCTCACTGGTTGGGTTTTTTTGTTTTTGGCACCATTTTGAGTAAACTCCAGAGACTGAAAATCCCAGGAGATCAGCAGTTTCAGAAATACTCAAACCAACCTGTCTGGCACCAGCAATTACCACGGTCAAAATCACTGAGATCACATTTTTCCCCATTCTGATGGTTGATGTGAACATTAACTGATGCTCCTGACCCATATCTGAATGATTGTATGCATTACACTGCTGCCACATGATTGGCTGATTAGATAATCGCATGAATAAGTAGATGTACAGGTGTTCCTAATAAAGTGAAATTAATTTATTCTTAACAAAAATTATTAAGGTTTCCCAGCAGCACAATTTGTGGGTAGGCTGTAGGGGTGGGTAAAAATATAGATTATCCAATGCATCGCAATATTCATTTAAACAATATCAATTCTTAAATCAAAAGTTCAATCTTTTACTCTATGCGCAACCCTCTACTACGATGAAAGGAAATCACTTGCATTTGCAACAAAATTTCACACTATGTGGCAAAATGTATATATTTGGTAACTGGCTAGTAAATGTTTAGATTAAATTCACCAGTGTAGTATAGTGTAGTATAGTATAGTATAGTATAGTGTTATAGTGGTGGAGTATTCAGCAGCAAGATCCTTTCACTGCATGTTGAGACAAAAACTTCTGTGTAATATGTGTCCAAAGACAAGATCCACGCAACCCATTTGTTATTGAATAATGTCTCTTTTAATACCCTTTCTGTTCTGTTGTTGATCAAAAATAACAAAAAATAAACATTCTAATCATGCACAGCATGGATGAGGTAAAGCCATTTCTGTCCCTCTCGTTAACATTGTAACAGCGCTCATTTACAGATGTTCTTTACAGAAAAGCGAGACAGTACAATTTTTTAGCATATATTCAACAAATCAATGTTAAAATGTATGCAACTAAAAAAGATCTAACAAAATATAATATTTGTAATATAGTATAATATTATTGATTGAATACATGGATTTGCTCATTTTTAAAAAGCTAAAATGTGACCAAAATTATGAAAAACTAATAGAATTATATTTTCTTAATGTACTTAGTTAAAAGGTCCTCTGTAGAATTAACAGCATTAGCTGGGAGAGAACTTCTTTCAACAGACCCGTGGTATAAGAATCGGTTATGAATTGGAATCAAATTGAATCGAGAGCCTATGAATTAGAGTCGAATTGGGAAATCTGTATCAACCCAGCCCCAGTAGGCTGGCTGTTTTTATTCTTCCATTGTTAAATAATGCTTTAAACTAGAAAATTCTCAGTAGAATTCAAATAGGACACATACTGCAAGTTTTATGGTCTGCACTGCGATGTGAAGGCCAGTTCAGGTGCGAGCACTACAGTGATACTACAGGATAAAGCAGAATGGTGCGAGGTTCTGTGATGGCCCGTGCCTCACTCATGTGAAAACCTGGCTTGAGTGGTGCCACACACATGCGCATTTCTGATGAGAAGCATGTTTAGTACACATAAAGCGCCGAATGTGAGACAAATATCATGGAAATTGCTTCTGCAGCCGAAAGTTTACATTGGCGTCTGCGGGAAAAACCCTGTTATTTGATCTTTAGCTACATATTACCTTTGGTAGATCAAATACTTTGATCCAGGAGAATTTATTTGATTGATTATTTTAATGCTTTGTTCATCTCTGTATTGCAGTCCTGCTCCTCTGGAGTTGAAGCTGGGTCATGGTCCGCACACAGACTCTCAGGAAATTGACCTCAACATGACCTTTGACATTAACACACCTAAACATGTGGAGAAGAAGCCTGTCCAGGTCCCTTCTAAGAAGATGCGTCTTGACCCTTCAGTGTGGGTTTCCATTTTATATTCTTATTTAGTTGTCTGGTTCATTTCAGAAATTAATTTGTTTATAATTTTTCCACAGATCCTCATCCAACAAAATGGAAAATGCACTGGGACGTAATGTATGTACCAAATCAAGATATTTATATTTGAGAATACAGCAAAATTGGTATTAAGGCAGTTTGAGTAGTATACAGATGTAATGTTTATATCTTTGCTTTCAGAACGCTCGTGTTAATGATGAAGACGTTTTGATGGGCCCCATGTTACGGAACTCTCTACTCTTCAGAAAGAACACGTTTGGGAGCATGCTGGACCCGTCCAAATTTGGCACTGTGAGATTTATATCTCTCTCTTTTTTTGTAAATTCCCTTAAAAAAATCTGAGCTAACATGTGCATACATCTTGAAACTTGTGTCTTATTTATCTGCTTTTTTTATGTGCTTTTTTTCTTTTTTTTTCTTTTTTTAACTTTAATGCATTATTACTTTATTCACACCAGGTAAGAACTGGCTATGATGGACTTGGTGGAAGAGCCAAATTTATCCAACCTGTATCCTTGTTCCATGATAATAATAGTATTTCTACAATTATACTAAAGTTCTTTTTATTTGGATAAGTTTAATTGTCAACAAGGACATGTGTGAATGGGTAGCTGACTGTAAACATTGAAAGTTTACATGTTCTGTGGTATGACATCTAAACTATTTTAAACAGCATTTTGCTCATTATAATATGTTGCTGTTATGAGCTCATTAATGTAGTGACTACGTGCAATATTTGTACTTTTACAAATTAATTTGTCACACCACCAAGATAAAATGTGAACTTGTGAAGGAAAAAAGACAATAAAAAATACTTAAAAGAAATGGTGACCGGTTACAGTACCTAAGAGATGTACACTTTCCCTTATACACTTGTGTATATTTTAACCTTCAAAAAATCATTCTCATGGAGATGTTATGCATCAGCTACCCACCGTTCCCTTTATTAATGTTTCCTTAACTGTAGTACGTGCACTAGTCACCTCTTTCTGAGATTCGACCCCTCGCCATGAAGTCAAAGAGGAAGAAGGTGTCAAGACCTGTGACAAGCAAGCCTACTTCCAGTCTGACCACTCTGGATAGTTTCTTGGAATAAAAAAATTTAAAAAATCACTTTTCAGACTTCTGCCATAGATATTGTCCCATATTGCCTGCTGAACTATTGACCCAACTAGAGCAATTTTAATATAGGAAGTGGGGATGTCTTCTGATGTTGATTCTTGGTCATTCAAATACAAGAAAGTCATACAATCATTCCTTGAGTGAGTCCTGGCCCTTTCACAGACAAGACACCTATACTGGATGAGGCAGTTATAAGCAGAAAATTCCTAAATGCCTTTTTCTGTAATTTTCAGAAAAGGCTGAAAATCTATGATGAAAAATGACCAGTACGTGTTTGGGAGACCACCCATGATTAGTTAATTGACTACATGCTTAACTCATAGACTGAAGCTGATTTAAATATATTGTACTTTTGTGTGTCTCTATTCAACAGACAAGAATTGTATTTAATGAGTTGTCTATGACTTTGCCATCACAAACGACTCAGTCAAAATTGAACAAAGCTATATTTCTCTTATTGAACTATCTTTAATTAAACCATTTGAAAGTTTTAGATTTTAGTATGGTCAGTTTGTATATTTAATTAGCTTTTGTTATTATGTTATTTGTCTTCTTTGATTTTTCTCCCAGATGTAAGTTTTTGTGTCATTTTTGTCTCTGTACAGATGAGTATATTTTGAAACGAGCAATAAACTGTAGCTTTTTTTGTTAATCTCAATCTTAATCTGTCATATTTATTCAAATGCGGTTGCTTCATAAATTTGTCACTTCGACCCAAAAACACATTTTGAGTATTATGCACTAAAGTACAAATTTAAATGTAATCTTCCTAATGGATATGATTGTGTTTCTAACAAAACTGTTGTTGAGATAGTTTAAATGTTGGCTGATATAATTACAACCACAATTCTGGAAAAAGTTGGGACAGTATGAAAAATGCTAATAAAGCAAAAAAGTGATTTGTAAATTATATTCACCATTTGCTATATTGAAAAACTACAACTACACATTATATGATGTTTTACCTTGTGAATATATATATATATATATATATATATATATATATATATATATATATATATATATATATATATATATATATATATGATTTTTATTTTTTTAAAATGTACAGTAATTTCAAATCAGATGATTGCAACACACTCCAAAAAAGTGGAGACACGGGCAATTTAAGATTAATAACAATCCGACAAGTTGAAATAACAAGGCGATGTGAAACAGGTGAGGCAATTGTGTCATAATACTGTATACTGTAGAAGGAGAATCCAAAAACAGCCTAGTCCTTCAAGAGCAAGGATCGTTCAAGGCTTGTCAATTTGCCAACAGATGTAATAAGCAAATAATCCAACACTTTGAGAACAATGATCTCCAAAGACAAATTGCCCTCTACAGTGCACAATATGGGTTAAAAGATTCAAGGAATCTGGTCAAATCCATTTCTGAATACGTGTGATCTCTGATCCCTCAGACATCACTGTCTTAAAAAACGGCATTCATCTTTAATGGATATCATGAAAATGGGCTTGGGATAACTTTAGTAAACCTTTGGTAGTCAACACCACTCACCACTGCATCAACTGATGCAAGTTAAGACTTTACTATGCAAAGCAGAAGTCCTATATCAACACTGTCCTGAAGCACTTCCAGCTTGTCTGGTCTCGGTCTCATTTTAGATGTAAAGTAGAACAGTGGAAATGTGTTTTTTGGTCTGAAGTGCTCCACATTTCAAAACATTTTTTAAAAACAAAGCTACTGTGTTATCTGGGCCAAAGAGGAAAAGGGCCATCCAAACTGTTATCAGCATCAGGTCCAAAAGCCAGTGTCTGTATGGGCCAGGGATGTGTCAGTGCCCATGGTTTGGGGAACTCTCACATCACTGAGGGCACCTTTAATGCAGACAGATATGTACAAATTTTGGAGCAACGTATACTGCCATCCAGCACCGTCTTTTCCATGGATGTCCCTGCATTTTACAGCAGGACATACTGCCCAGATTTCAAGAGCATGGCTGTGTAATCAGAGAGTGTGGGTGCTAAATTGCCTGCCTGCAGTCCTTTCCTGCCTCCAGTTGAGAATGTGATGCATTATAAAGCACACCATATGGCAGCAAAGACCCCATACAATTGTGCATCTGAAGACCTGCATAATGGATGAATGGGGGAAAATTCCACTTTTAAAACTTAAACTTGTGTCTTCAGTGCCCAAAAATAAGTGTTATTAGGAGAAATTGTGATTTTTCATGGTGAGAAACACTTGACTGTACGAAATGTTTTGGAGTGTGTTGCAATTATCTGATTTGAAATTACTTTATGTAAAAATAAAAATACAAAATAATTCACAGAGTAAAACATCATATAATGTGCAGTTGTAGTGCTTTCAACAAAGAAAAGGGTGAATGTACTTTACAAATCACTAATTTTTGGGTTTATTAGCAGTTTTCATACTGTTCCAACTTTTTTGGAATTGGGGTTGTATTATAAATGCTTTCCTTTTTTACATTAGTTCATAAAACTCAAAATGATAGAGCAGGTAAAATATTGGATAAGATAGACATCCATTATTTACTACAGATGCAGTAACAAGCAAAATTAGAAAAAGTATTGAATGAGGTG
This sequence comes from Moxostoma hubbsi, assembly GCA_032164185.1. Classification (NCBI taxonomy): domain Eukaryota; kingdom Metazoa; phylum Chordata; class Actinopteri; order Cypriniformes; family Catostomidae; genus Moxostoma; species Moxostoma hubbsi. The sequence goes on from JAVLUX010000051.1 coordinate 10,353,524, forward strand.
GTACACAGATTTTTGAATCTTGCTTGGAGTTATTTGCCATAAGCCCAGTACATCAGTGAAGTTAGTACTTGCTGTTCATTGATATAGCCAGAAGGGAGAGCTAAGAGCTAGTATATTTCAATGGACGGTTCACCCAAAAATGAAAATTCTCTCATTTGCTCACCCTCATGCCATCCCAGATGTGAATAACTTTCTGTCTTCTACTGAACACAAAGATTTAAAAAACTGTTTTAGCTCTGTAGGTCCATACATTGCAAGTGAATGGTATCAATATTTTGAAGCTCCAAAAAGCACATAATGTCAGCGTAAGACTGTTTACATTCTTAGATTTAGAGAGGTTTCGAATTTAAAGTTGTCTGGGGCCCGAACCTAGGCTGCGGCTGCATCTCTCTTCCTTTGATGACAATATGGTGCTAGATCACTTCATTAAACTTTCCATCCATGTCGCCAACAGAATGAAAGATGTTTAAATCTACATCTTCAGAAGCCATATTATAAGTGTGGATGAGAAACAGATAAATATTTGAGTCCTTTTTTCCAATTAAATCTCCTCCCTTCCCTGTAGGTGGTGATATGTACGAAGAATATGAATTGGCAAAAGCTGAAAGTTAAAGTGGAGATTTATAGTAAAAAAGACTTAAATATTGATCTGTTCCTCAACAACCTATCATATCGCTTTTGAAAATATGGAATTAACAAATGGAGTTGTATGAATTAATTTAATGCTGCCTTTTTTGCATTTGGAGCTTCAAAATTATGTGAAATTCTATGTGTGTGTGTGTGTGGAGATAGATAGATAGATAGATAGATAGATAGATAGATAGATAGATAGATAGATAGATAGATAGATAGATAGATAGATATTTTATTTTAATTAAAAAAATAAAATCTACCGTGATTACATTTTTATATTTATTCCTTTTTTATTGATTAACTACTTTACCTCATATGTTGTCAGTCAAGTACTAAGAACCAGTGCATCCAATGCATATATTTAATTTTGACATGTTTTTCCATGCAAGAACTACCATACTGATTTATTTCAACACATCATAATAATCATGAAAATTATTAGAACTCCTTAAAAATATAATTAATGGTATTAACGTCCATACACAACAAAAACCCTTTCTTAAAATATTTATCATTGAGACAGCTAATGTAAAGCCAGTGCTAATAGATCACATTAAGACCTTTGTGATATCCTGTGGAGAACTATTTCAATCTTATCTACAGTTCTGGCACTCAACATCATTACATGCCTGTAAGCCTTTTTGTGGAGTGGTCCTCTCAAGCAAATCCAGGCTTTGTATTTTTTTGTCCAATTTGTTTCATTTATGTGTGGACTACCTGCTGAGTGGTGTTCATACTCTGTAATGGTTCCATCATGCTAAGGAGTTTGGGATTTACTCACCAAACACAAAGGGAATCTTCTGTTGATGGTATCATTACTGATATTGAAAGGCTCTCATGGAGAAGGTAATTGTGCTGTAGAGGTTATTATTTCACCACAGCCTCTTGTGATGCTTCCTGAGTACTCATAATTCTGTTTGAGGTACCTGTACACACACACACGCATGCACGCACGCACACACACACACACAAACACACACAGAAACCAGTAACAGCTGTTAATGTGTCATTTTTTTTGGTCACTCTCTACAACTCACAGTGCACAATAAACATTTATTTCTCTGTATATGCAAAAGGGGCAGATAATAAAAATGTATCTGCTGGAATCAGGGGCGGAATGGCCATCGGGAGCACCAGGTGTTTTCCCTGGGCCACTGGGTAATTTGGGCTGGCCTGGTGCTGCGCAAGAACTGGCTCATCCTACAGGCAATATAGGCGGCTGCCCTGAGCTCCAACATACCCACGTGGACCCCATTCCAGAGTGAATATTCAGTACATTACACATCAGTCTTTTATTTTTTAATTATGTACACATTGGAGCACATATCTGTAAGTGCATATTAACTAGGGCTGGGAATCGATTCCAAAAAGAATCAATTCCAAGGTGTTAGGAATCAACTCAAAATTTTGGAATCAACTTCAAAGCTGAATTCGATTCCTTCCGGGGAAGGATTTTTGTGTTTATTTACTTACACATTTTAGAAGCCTAACAGCACTAATAAAATGTACAAATCTGCTCCGTTTGTTCATCTGTAGTGGATTTGTTTAATAAAACTGAAGCGCTCTCCATCGAGCACTTACCCCTTTGGCCAACCCCTCTGCACCTCTGATCTCAACCAGCACTTCCGCAATTTCTTCTTCACCGGTCTATTCTGCCAGTCCTGTGGTCAATCCAGTGCCATAATCTGGATCGACTGAGAAGGAGCAAAACAGCCCTGTAACTCAGTCACTCGAAAGCTTCACCCAACACTTCAAGGAAGTATTCGGATGCCCAGTGGGAGTCATCCATTTGTGACCAACTCTATAATCTCCGTCAAGGCAAAAGTTCCATCAGCGATTACGATCTCAAGTTCCTCCAGTGGATGGATGAGCCCGCTCTCCTCACCAACTTCCGTCTGGGGCTCAAACCTAGACTGCGGCTGCATCTCTCTTCCTTCGATAACACCATGGGGCTAGAGCTCTTCATTCAACTTTCCATCCACATCGCCGACAGAATGAAGGCTTGCCTTGACAAGTTGCCCACCTGGCAGTCTCCGCCTGTTCATCCACTCTCCAGAACCAGATGGATAACCTATGCAGATGGATGCTTTTCGGCTGTACTCGGCAGAGCACTTATGATTACTAACCTAGCGGCTGTGCCTGTACTGTGGTGGTAATGGTCACATCTTCTCAGCATGTCCCATTCATCTTCTACGCCCACTGGTGAGTCACGTTAACAATGTCTGTTCTTCTCCATTGTTAACCAGTGTGACACTTACTGCTTCTGCTTTATCTCTCACAGTATCCAGACTCCTCGACTCTGGGTCAGCTGTCAACTTCATCTTCATGTGCTCTGCCACCAGATCCAGCTCCATAGACAACCATGTGACCCCAACCTCATGATACATAATCGGAAAGCCCCTTGGCAGAGGTATAATTCGAGGGGAATCTTCGGAGATCTTCAACTCCTATTAACCAGCTGGGCAGAAGGTGTGGCTCTCCATAAGGGACATCAGGTTGGGCCTCCCTTGCAAAAAGCTAAGTCCCTTTTACATTGGTCCCTTCACAATCACCACACAAATTAACCCTGTCACGTACCAACTCCAACTCCCCAAGGAATATTGCATTCATCCTACCTTCCACATCTCCCTTTTGAAACCTTACCACCCATCTCACTCTCTCCTCACTCCTCATCCCAAGGATTATCACTACCTGCAACAACACGAACCATCATCAGATTTCAATTCATCACATCGGCACAGATTTTATTCAGAGCTTATTCACCACTCACCTGTTTTCACTGTTTGTGTTGTGTGTCAATAAATACCTGCCTTCAGGTTCAACACATCATCGAGTCTGGGCTTCTGTGACAGCTGTGTGACACTTTCTTCATCTAACTATTTTAAACAACATTTTATGATCTTGTATAACTATTATATGTACATACATTATATAATATGTCATTTGTTATACTCGTTGTTTCTACAACCCTATATTTACTAAGACAATAGCTTATTTGTACTTCTAGAAAAAAGTTGAGATCTTTAAACACTGAAGAATTGCTGACTTGGCAAATCACCTCAAATATACACTTCCCCTTGAACCAATATCTGTATGTTGGGGAAAAAACTTTTTTGGACATGTTATTTGTCTGAGCTATAAAGTGCTTATTTTTAGGGCTTTCTCCAAAACGTCCATTTTAAATGTATGACAATGTTTGCACTGGACCCACTGTCATGACTAGAAGTCAACAGAAATATATTTTTCAACTTAAAAATGTGAAATTGAGTCTGAAAATGCAACCAATGAGCCAGTGTGTTATGGTGTAGTGTGTTGCGGACTGGGTTTGGTGGGCCGCTTTGTGCCAGAATGTCCAGGGCCACTTTTTAGTCCCAGTCCGCCCCTAGCTAGAATAGAGTTTTTGTTGAGGAAGCGGTTCTGCAGGTATCTGGAAGGACAGGCCATATACCTTATTCATAGAAGCACCATCTTTGTTGTGAGGGATAGATTTACCGGCCCTGTCCCAAGACCCACTCTTCCGGTCTTTCACTTATTCTCTTGTGTGAAATATTTTCAGTGTTTGGCCACAGTGTGCAAGTAAACGTGAAGATTGTGAGTGTGCTTAAGATTTTTGATTACACAGTGGGACACTCGTAGACTTAACAATGTTGGTCTGGGTTGCGACCACTAATTTTATCATTTTTCTCAGAGGACTGATTGTTGTTGGAAGTGGTGAATGTTAAATTGCCTTAAACTAATAACTAAGTTTGTAACTCAATTTTTCATTTAGAATCACACTACTGTTTGTTTAGTGTTGTGTGTTATTAAAAACATGTTATTAAAGTTTTTACTGTGGTTGATTGTGTGAACTTAATTGTTAGTTATTTATTTTTATGCTAAACTTACTCTAAATTTGACATTAAAATATGTAAAATATGTTAAACATTAAAACTGTAAAATTGCTTAGTCAGAAATTGCTGTAAAATATGAGAAGAAAAAAAGGCATTTAAATATAAATACTTCTTCAGTAATTGTGATGATGCTATTAAGTCATCCTAACCAGTGTTGAACATTACTACTTTATATTGAATATATTCAGATCTACACTAAAGACGTAGGCTACAGTTATGTTTTACTATCTGATTTTAATGAATAACTTACATTGAAAATTTCCTTTGACGTCATCTTTGCAAAAACACACTACTTTGCTTGGGTGGGCGGGGTTTGGGTTCCTGAATGTGATAAATTCTGGGATACACTTAGCCTGAAAGAACTTTTAGAAGCGGTATTTGACCTAAAGTAGATTTAGTGTGGGTTAAGTGTGCACTTAAGTGGGCATGACCTGAAGTGCGAGTACTGGGACAGGGTAATCATCTCTTCAATGACATACACTGCACAAAAGATATCAAAAATCTCCAATTTTCCACAATTTATGTTGTCTGTAGTTTTTTTGTCAACTGAAATTTCTTGGAAAGACATTTTTATAATACTTCATCAGCAGAACAATCCAAAAACACTGTAAACATCTGTACAACCCATTGAAGAAACTGTGCATCTATGTCTTGTTGTCATTCCCATTAAAAATCAAGGATGGTGCTGCTGTGAATAATGTCAGTTCGTCTTGCTTTATTAAGACGCACATGGAACTCATTTAGAGTGGACCCCAAAATAGTTAACATTTAAGCCACACTTAAAAATGCATAAATGCATTATATTAATGAAAGAAATGTTTTGGCTATTGATAGCATGTTCCTATTTAGGTTGATTTCTGTTAAATTTGAAACCCACCACAGTTTGTCCGGTAAGAGACTTAGTCCATAGATGTCTGAGATTGTGTTACAAAGACTAGCCTATGGCTTGACAGCGATGCTCTGTCTGGGCATGTTCCACTCACGTTTGCATTAACTTTTTAACACCTCAAATTATAACATTTAGCAATAAAATTACACAGAAACCCATAAATATATATAAGAAACATCAATGGGCAGGATGCTCGACTGCACGTATATCAGATTGGCTGCTCTGCTGGTTGCTGTGCATCACTCAGTCTCGGCAAGGGAGAGAGACTTAATCTGAAGGCATATTATACTGACAAGTAATGGCCTTTTTAACAGCCACTTCCAGATTCCCAGAAGGGAATATATTCAATTACCAAAATGGCCTTTAAGTGACAGATAAAATGTATAGTACATTTCTCAGGAATGTCAGCAATAGACGTGCTATGTGATGTGTGTATATCTTTATGCCCTCCTTAATATTAGCTGTCCTCACTCTACCATCAGCCCCGGGGAAAACTCTTGACACTCGTCTCACTGGCAAAAGTGCTTGAGGCAACTGAGGGGCAATGATCATCACTGTGGTGCCAACGTTAATGTCTGCTCTGTTTTGCCACTTCTGATGAGTTTGAAGGCCAGGAAGGTAAAACCTCAGGAAGTGCTTCCAGAAGTGGCCTGCTAGAACTTGGCTGTGATGCCATCGGCACCCGCTTATGAGCTCAGACTCTGGGTATACTACTGGAGGTAGGGAGGAATCCAGCCGCCCCATCAAGAGAGAGTTTGGAGTGATGGGGTCTGTGTCAGAAATGTCAGATGAAGTATAACCCAAGGGTTTAGAGTTTAGAATTCCCTCAATTTCCACTAACACAGTTTGTAGCACTCCGAAAGTTACTGACTGAGCTCCAATAGTTGCTGTCATTGCTTGCTTGAGAGAACAGATTTCCCATGCCCAGAAATCTGTTGTCTGGCCAGCTGTCCCTTGAGTTCAGGGACAAGAGTTCTTTGAGTTCTCTTTCTCCTCCCTTAAAATTGGTGCCCTGATCTAAGTTCAAATGGGTTCTGCATCTGGCTGTAAAGCGTCTGAGAGCCATGAGGAAAGAATTAGCATCAAGGCTATGCAGGAGGTCAAAATACACTGATCGGTGGTTAGGCACTTAAATAAGATACCCCATTTTTTCAGTCCTCTTACAGACCTTGTCAGCATAAGGGCCAAAATAGTCCATACCTGTAGAATAAAATGTAGATTGAATAAGCATAGTCTGGCTGGAGAGATTTCTGCCATTTTAGGGATCTCTGGATTTTTTTCTTCCATTTTTGGCACGCTACACAGCACCGTTAGCACCTTTGATAGCTTCCCTGCCACGAAGAATCCAATATTACGGCACAGTTCGGCGAATACTCTTTGATACCCTGGATGGCGGAGTTTGTAGACATAAGCTCATATGATGAGCTGTGTTATTGTGTGCATTGGATCAAGGATGATGGGGTGTATAGTATCTCACTCAAGGTGGGGACTGTAATGTATGTGACCTCCAACTCGAAACAGCTGGGTCTCACTGTCAAGTTCAGGTGCTAATGCTTTTAAGCAACTGTTATGGGTGAGATGTTTACCAGCCCTTAAAGGGATACTTCACCTCTGGGAAGATGAATGTGTATTTAAAATTGGTCATTTATATAGTATATAGAAATTTATTTATAGTATATAGAGATTTATATAGAAATTATTTTTGAATTTGAAGCATTCTAGACTGAGAAAAGGCAGAAAATGTATTTTTTACACATGTGGCTGAAAGACAACAACTCCCAGAATGCACTTGCTTTGCTGCCCTTACGAGGCCACTCCCAAACCACGCCTACCGGTTACAGGCGGCAGTATCTGAAAATATGATACAACTAGGCTTGCTTTGATACATCGTGACTCTATAAATCGTGAGTTAGTTGATAAATTGACTGACTACGCGGGAAGAACATTATAATTCCGGGTGTCCAAACTCTGTACATGATGTCTTAGTAACAAAAAGAAAAACAAACAAAATACTCACTTTACACTAAGCCATCCGTTTGTCCCTGCGGGCTTTGGCTGGCGTTTCCAATTTATCTTCGGGATCCTAAAATAAGTTTCCAGGACTCCCCTGTCCATGTGTGGTACAAAACTTGGGTGCTCAGTTATACATGCTCAAGTTAGCGGTGCAGTTTCATCTGCGGATTCAGTGATCTCGTTCAGAAGAAAATGGCATCACTGAAATTCGCGACAGCAATAGGACACTCTATCTGTTTCCATAGGCGCACAGCGAGAGCACTGACACCACCAGTCCGCCCCAACTCGAGTCTGGCCGGGCTCTTCCTCCTGACCGCCAAGAAGGTCTTGCTCCCCTGCTACAGCAGCTGCTCCAGCCTCTGTTCATCGCTGTATTGCGGCTCGTACAGGTAGCCGCGAGCATCAGATTCTCGCAACAGATCTTCGAAATCCCCTTCTACCATTTCAACTTCAAAACTACCTTCCGCCATCGTGATTAGCCTACTTGTATACAAACTTTCTACACAGAGCAAGAGCCTGTTTTCTTAGCTTCTACAGAAAGATGGCTGACACTATCTTCACATTCTGTGAGTGAGATCCCTCCCCATATGGGCGTGGTGAAAACATGCGGAATACTGGCTGTAGTTTTAAGCCTCTGGCCCAAAAATCCTCCGATGACGCAAAATGACGATTTTTGCGTCATCAGAGGATTTTTTTCCAGACTAAAAATAAATAAATCTCTTGTCTCAGGGGGATATGAGGGGGGGGGGAGAGCTCGGTAATTCGAAAATACTACTGGTTTTCTACTGATACAAAGCTTAATGCTAAATCCTGAAGTAACCCTTTAATTGTTCATGTTCTAAGGGGAAAGACTCTTGCTGAGATTGTTGTTAAAGAGTGACCTCAGCATCGCTGTAGTCATTTGCTGTCGGGCTAGCAATGGCCGCCCTATGAGAAGCCGTGGCCTCTATCAACTCTTGAAAAGTTTTATAATGATCAAGGTTAGGGATTGAGGTGCTGGTTACCAAGCATACAAGTGTGCACAAACCTGTCTTGAGCAGCTCGTCTCCATCTATATCCACAGGATGTGGTATTTCAGGCCATGAACTTGTAGAGTCTTTCAAGAATGAAGGTCCCTGATACCAGTGGCTGTCTGGACCAAGCTCATTGAGGGTCTGTCCCTGTGTGATTTATCATCCAGGTTAATGGAGGATGGCACATACCTCCAGGTGTGCTGATCTGTGAGATCTTGAATCTCTGCCACCCGGGTGCCGACAAAGACCGTGTCTTAAGCCAAGTAAGGACTGTGGTTGAGTCAGTCCATGAGGTAATATGATGAATGGCAAGGTTAAGTTCTTACAACTTTGGAAAGTTGAGCACCAGATAGCACTGTGCAGAGCTCTAAGCAGAGAATGGACTGCTGTTTTTTAGGTGCTACATTCGATCTTGCTGTAATGAAAGCTACCTTCACTTCCTCCTTCTAATCCGCTGTCCGTATATAAGCAACTGACCCATAGGCACGTTCAGAGGCATCACAAAAAAATTGTATGTCTTGCTGACTTGTTTCTTTGTCTTTTGGCGGACTCATGTAAGACCTAGGGAGGGCAATATGTGGTAGAGCTGGCAACTCCGCCTCCCACTTAATCCAAGTCTTTAATAGATCAAGGGGAAGTTTCAGATCATCCCAGTCCCTTTTTTGTCCCACAAGCATAGGACTATGAGCTTAGCCCAGGTGGGTTGTGGAATGAGGTAGCCCAGGGGGTCATATTGTCCTGCCAGGATTCTATAAATACTATGCATAGTGGTCTCAGCACTATTTGTGGGATGATGCCTGTAGGAAATTGTGTCTGTATGGTGGTTTTAAAAGCAGTCCCAGAGCAGATTCTTGTGTATCTGTTCATCCATGGGCAATCCAGAGCTCAGTACTGGCTGATTTCAACTCTGAGGGAAGATGGCTTATAGTTGATGGCTGATTATTAGACCACTGTCTCAATTCGATTACTCCATCTGCCAGTAAGATTCTGATCACTTTTGATTTCCTCTGTCGTAGTGAAAGCTTTGCAGACAATTGTCGACATAAAAGGCATTCATGACAGAATGTCTTACATCTTCTCCAGGTTGGCTGTGATCAAAGGCATGCTTTTGAATGGCATAAACTGCACAACATGGACTACAGGTAGTCCCAAAGAGAAGGACTTGCTACTCAAACACACTGGGTTGTTCCTGTACATTGAGATCTCTCCAGAGAAATCGCAGAAGTGATCTGTCTTCTGGGAGCAATCGGATATGGTGGAACATCCCCTGTATATCACTGCTGACTGCAATGGAGTGTTCCCGGAATCTGAGCAGAACTGTGAGTAGAGACGGTCCGAATACTGGTCCATGGGACCAAAGATCATTGAGGTTTTGGCCCTGATGTTGAAATGAGCAATTGAAAGCTACCCTGTTTTTCTCATTGAGGTGGACCATGTGATGTGGGATGTACCATGAGTTGGCAGAATCCTGTTCAGCATGCTGATTCAGCTTAACAGAATAGCCTGCTTGCTCTAATTTATGAATCTCTGCCGTGTAGGCAGCTGCTTGGTCTGGATTTTTAGCCAATCGCCTCTCAGTGGCTCTCAGCTGTGAGATCACTACTTCTTTAGTAGCACTGAGCTCTGACATGTTTTTGACCTGCAAAAGGCATATCTTTTTACACCATCTACATCGACTCTGTCTTGGCATTGAGGAGCTCTATTGCCTCCTGGTCTTGTCTGGATCTGGTGCTGGCTTATTTGCCGTTTATATTTCTCCCTCAAAGTTTGTGGGTGTGTATGTTCAGCCAAGCTTAACTGTTGGGTCGTAAATGCACCTTTAATGTAAAACACCTTTGTGGGCTGCGACAGGTGGAGATATAGAATGACAACACTGCACCATTGAGGACCTGAAGCTCTTGTCTGACTGTGCAGAGCGGTAGGTCTTCTGGTTTACCCTTCAGGCCGAGCTGCTGAGCAGCACTGTGTAGAAGGATGGTCATCATCTTGAATTGTGTAGGCAGTCATTAGGTGCTTTCCATTCCTGAGGATCACCTTGCTGATCTTCAGTAGGACTTTGCAGCTAGCAGGAGGCTAGCTGATTCTACTCGAATGAGTAGAATCTAATTCATGGTATTAAGAAGACAGGAATTGGTAGTAGTGACAGCAGCTTCATTTGGCACAGTCCGTGAGCCCTCAGCATTTTTCACTGTAGTGTCATGAAGGACAAGTAGATGTCAGTTGTTACACTGCTTGCAATGCATTTTCGGGCTGCAGTCTGATGCTTGATGTCAATGCAATGATTTCCGAGCCACTTCATTATCACTCTTGCTTTGTGACATGGTGCTCCATCATGCTAGAAAATGCACGAATGATCACCAAATTGCTCCTGGATTGTTGGGAGAAGTTGCTCTTGCAGGACGTTTTGATACCATTCTTTATTCATGGCAGTGTTTTGGGCAGATTTGTGAGAGACCCCACTCCCTTGGATGAAAAGGAAGCCCACACATGGATGGTCTCAGGATGCTTCACTGTTGGCATGACAGAGGACTCATGGTAGCGTTCAACTTTTCTTCTCCGGACTATCGATTTTCCAGATGTCCCAAACATGTTGATAAGTACATGAAACTTACAAAATAGATTTATACTTGATCAATATGAAATGAAAGACAGGATAAGTAGGATTAATAATTAAAGGGAAACAAAAACTGGTCATATGCATTGCCATAGGTTAAACACTAAACAGCTTTATCAGTGTTACAAAGACTAGCACATGGTTATTGACAGCGGTGCTCTGTCTGGCGTGTTCCACTCACATGTGCATTAAGTTGTTTACAACTTTTGAACACCTCAAATTAGAACATTTAACAATTAAATGACACAGAAACACATAAATGTATATAAGTAACATCAATATAAACAATAAAGTGTAACAGTAATATACATTAATGTCAAACCATTTTATAGATACAATAATTATTAGCCTTAATAACCCCATGCACATTGTGACGGCTAAAGTATAAGAAAACAGATCAAGCATATTGCTCATATAATCGTTACAATATCAAAAAATATGCACTTACTTTACATTGACATGAAACACCCATGAAATTTATAAATTATATTACATGCAATGACTAAGTTTATGTCTGTATCAGCGCTCCGGCGAACTCACTCAACACTTAATCAGAAGGACTATTATACTGACAATTATTGGCATTTTTAACAATTACATAACATGAAACCATGTGGCATTTATTTTGAAGAAAGATAGCACACAAGCACACTTTTCAAGCAAAATATTTCACAAAAAAGTGTGTCAGGTTTCAAGTGATTAAACAGTCATTTAAGTGTTAAAATGACCTTGGGACCAACTAGTTAAAAGCAGTGGCAGCCTGTGCATTTTAAGTCTAGGTCTTCAGTGAGATTCATGCCATTAATAAAACATAGTTTCACAATGAATAAGACACTGTATATCATACATTATGTTGCAGTCAACTAATAATACCAAATTACATTTTAAAAACATGTACACACACAAAAGCCAAAATCAAGGAGGTCTAATACGAAGAAAAACCTCTCTAATAATATTTGCAATTTAAATGTTGCTTGCAATACATTTTGTTTTGTCAGGGTACACAATTACTTTTCAAAACTTGACAGATGTTGAATGCTCCAGCAGCCTATTTTATACTTAGGAAACTCCTGATGTTGCTATAACAATAGAAAAAGCACAAACCAAGTGAAAATCAGTCCTCCTTTCCTGTTTAATTAATCATTTGCATGATCATGCAGAACATCTCAGGTTTTAAATCCATAAGGATCACTGACAGCCGACTTGTCAGCAAGATCTTGAGCTCTTCGCTTTCAAATTACTTACATCACTTAAAGTGTAATTGTGTCCCTCAAGCCCAACTAGAAAGCCTGGACTGGGACTTATCCTAAAGACCACACCCACCAAGAACAAATAAATCAATCTGATTGGCTGATGAATCTGACAATCTGAGTTCAAATGTCCATTCATTTGCAGTGTTGAGGGATTCTGCAGAAATTCTGAAGGCCTAACAGGGTGGAGCTCAGACTCACGTGGTGCTTCAGCTAAGGAGCATGCAATTTGTGAAAAAGCCAACATGCTTTGCTTATAAACATTGAGGGATTAATTCTGATTGGATAAACTGTTAGTTTTTTGCTATTCATTTGTAGATGAATTAGGAGTGGAAAGTGATTTCAAATACATAGGCAAAAAGGTGAATGAGAATTAAAGGATGAAGAAATATTTATTTATTAGACATGTTAGTCCAGCAGATAAGGCTTTGCTGGCCCTGAGAAATTGCCACCTGTTAGAAGTAATTTAAAAAATGAAAAAGCTCCACAAAAGTGAAGTTAGTTTCTGAGAAAATGTCTTGCACTTTATTTGCAGATGCAGCAAAACTGTTTAATGCAACAACATTCATACATTTGTATGTGACATAAACGTGAATCGTAGGTTGATTTCACTATAAACTGTAAAACTGTAACCTGGCCAGCTCAACATAGCAACATTGGCTCTTTACTTTATTAATTCTGTTTGGTGATGCTAGTCGCACAGAAATTACACACTGCCCAAAAGTCTACAATTAAGTTTTGTCTTCCTGTATCCCTACTAAATTTCTTGTTCTTTCTGTCAGATCAATGAACTTGCTTTAAAAGAACCAGCTGGGCTGACTCATAGTCTGTAATTGTTTTCATTAGGTTAATAAGCTTTGGGAATAAGATACAAGGTCTTCTTATGGTTCACAAGGCTCATGGGAAAGGAGAACCAACAGGAAGATGTGCATGCAAACCCAAACAGTCCCACAGAACATCTCACTGTAAACTTAATTTAACTGATCAGCTTCTCTGACCTCCTGGTCTCTTCAGAGTACTTTAACCTTCCTAAAAAAAACTTTGGAACAAGGATTAGGAAGATATTAGTGTGACTTAATGATGTATTTCCTAAAGCACTGTTTCTCAGGCCCTGTCCCAAATGCTACACTTGATGTGGACTTGCGGTGAACCTATAAAAACAGACCTGCAACCCACCAGTTGAGTACCACTGCTCTAAAACAGAGGATTATTTACTGGCATATTTACAGATGAGTTAAGTTGCTCATGCCATGGCCACTTCCTGTTCAGGGCAGCAGCTGGAGCGGCAGTGTAAACATCTGTGGCTGATTTGGTAGTTCTGTTCCTTTGGGCTGTTTTAAAGCAGATCCCAGGGTGTTTACATAGAGCCTGTGGGGGAACATACATCCAGACAAGCATGTGAACCACAGTGAGTGGGCCAAGCTAAAGCAGGAGAGGGTCTCTGCTATAGAGGAACTCCCCACTTCCTGTCCTGTCAGTCTTAGATTTCATACAGATATGAAATTAGGTATATTGTGTCTGTTCTTATGATTTAGCTTTGGATTTTGGGTAGGAGATTGATTCTAGATTACCTAGATCTTTCCTGAGATCTTATTTCATCCAAACAAATCCTTTATCATCTCTAAACTCCTGTGGGGAACACTTAACAAGTGGTATAAGTCAGTGGGATCTTTCAGTAGACTTTTTTGACTTTTTTTTTTTTTTTTTTAGTTTTGCATCCTCAATAACAGGTTTTGTTGCTCCTGACTGAAATTGCATTATATCTGAGCTCTACACAAACAAATATGTGTGGGTATGCCTGTACACTCCATTTGCATTCCATACATCTGGAATTATCCATTTTTGCAATTACTCTGTTTGGGAAAAGACCAATTCATTCATTAGCACGGACCAATTACTGTGTTTGGCTTATGAATGGGGCTGTCAATCGATTACAATTTTTAATCAAATTAATTATATGGTGTCCCGATAAATTAATCGTGATTAATCGCATATAACAATATTTGCTGAGAAAGCTCCTCATATAACAATAACTCAATATATAATGATTATACATATTTATATCAATATATAATTATACATAGTTAACTTAAAATATTTAAAAGTTATAAAAGGGGCTCTGGCTTGGTTGATCGTGGCTATGACCGTGGGTGGTAGACCAGCTAGATCTTCCGCGTCCCGTCTAGGGGCCAGACGTGGAGGTTCCAAAGGTCTGGGTGCGGATCCCAGAGCATGCGCCGTCCCTGAAAAAGAAGGTCTTTCCTCAGGGGAATTCACCAGGGAGGGGCTGTCGCGAGGAGTGCGAGATCTGAGAACCAGGCCCGGGTGGGCCAATAAGCCACAAGGGTGACTTGTTCCTCGTCCTCCCTGACCTTGCACAGCACCTGTGCAAGAAGGCTCACTGGGGGAAATGCGTACTTGCGCAGCCCCGCAGGCCAGCTGTGTGCCAGTGCATCTGCCCCGAGGGGAGAATGCGAATGTAGGCTTCTCGGAGCGGGGCAAGGGCTGCCTCTGCGACTTTCGTGAAGACACGAGGGGACAGAGACATGCTTAAGGGGAGGACTTTGTACTGATATGCCTGGCCGTCGAACGCGAACAGTAAGAAGGGTCGGTGTTGAGGCAGAATTGAGACGTGGAAGTACGCGTCCTTCAGGTCTACCGCTGTGAACCAATCTAGATTCCGAACACAGGGTAGAATGTGTTTCTGCGTGAGCATTTTAAACGGGAGTTTGTGCAAAGCCACCGCCTTTCTTGGGTACTTCTTCATCTCAATTGGAGGGACAGGCTCTATCTTGTCTTTGAGTAAGGGAGTAGCGATTTCTGCGCGCAGGGACTTGTCATGTTCACCATGTACTGTGGAGAAGCGGACGCCCGTGAAGGGGGGCGGAGGCCTGGCAAACTGAATTGCGTAACCGAGTCAGATGGTCCGGGCCAGCCAGCGAGATGGGTTGGGAAGTGAAAGCCACGGATCCAAACTCCGTGCTAGAGGCACCAAGGGGACGATTATTTTTGACGTGCCCAGCAGGGTGGAGCAGCAGGGCGGAGCAGGCAAAACGGCGTCGGGAGGCGAAGACGCGTCCCGAGGCTCTGGTGCTGAGAAAAGACTCAAACCACTTACCTTGCTCCGCACTCCCAGCAGGGGGCGGGTTAGCGACTGAGGAGGAGGTCCAACATAGGCGTCCTCTAGACTCGTCGGAACCGGCCGGCCAGGGAACAGTCGTGGGGCTGAAGGCGGGTGGTCCGTGTCCAGCGTGCTGGGACTGTTGAAATCTGGCAGCAGAGTGTCGTGAGAACGGCAGGTGACCCCGAGACAAAGGAAATAGCTCTTTTACTGAGAACCGGCAAATGAAAAAATACAACATAAGATTCTCCTCCCAACCCTCCACTGGGGGACGGAGTTGTCTTACCATCTCCGGAGATAACCTCTTGGTCCCTGGGTCGGACGTCTCAGAAGCACCTGGGAGCCTTACGGGTCCTCGAGGGGGTCTGTGAGATGGGGGCGTCTGCTTCCTGCGGTGTGCTCAACGCTGGGGCTGAGAGCTGGGCCTGGGTTGAGGCGGAGCAGGGTGTTTCCTTGCCGCAGGAGGACACCCTCGGCGGGCAGACGGGGCATGGCCCATGGCAGCAGGCTTGCAGCGGGGCAGGATATGTGAGATGGCCTCCGTCTGCTTCTTCACCGCGGAGAACTGCTGGGCGAAGTCCTCGATGGTGTCGTTGAAGAGGCCGAACTGGGAGACGGGGGTGTTGAGGAAGCGAGCCTTGTCGGTTTTACGCATCTTGACCAAGTTCAGCCACAGATGACGTTCCTGGACCACAAGCGTGGCCATCGCCTGCCCGAGTGACTGCGCTGTGACCTTCGTGGCCCTTCCTGTCCAGCGCTGCTGTAGGGTTTGGCAGTAAACGATGATGTCGTCCTGCAGGCCTTAGAAGGGAGCACAGGGCGACCCCGCCAGGTTGTAGGGTTTCCGGGGCATAGATGGAGCGCAACAGCCCTATCCACCTGGGGAATCGCCGTATATCCATGGGCCGCTCCGCCTTAGAGGGTAGCAAGAGCAGATGAGCAGGCTTTGTGACGAGTAGAGAGGGGTGCTCTCCATGAAGATGTCAGCTCATCGTGCACCCCCGGCAAAAACGGGACGGGGGGGGGGGGGGGGGTTGACGCTGTGAGCGGCACGCAGACACCAGGAACCAGTCATCCAACCGTGATGGCTGTGGGGAGGATAGAGGGTTCCAGTCCAACCCCACGCTGGCGGCGACCCGGGCAAGCATGTCGGACATCTGCGAGTCAGCCTCAGCCTGGACGTGCTGGCCCGAAGGCGGCAGCCCAGGGAAGGCATCAGCGTCAGACGCCACGCTTTCCAATGCAGCAGTGAGCTCATCCACCTCGAGCTCTAGAGGATAGGCAGGCAGGCCGTGAGGCAAGCCGCTGTTGCCTCGAGCACGTACGGGAGTCAACAAGCGTGCCGGGGGGGTGGGTGGTCCGAGGGGGCGTACTCGGCGGAGCTGCACCCTCTGCCGTCCCCAGATCGCCTCCAGTGCCAGATGCATCGTCCTCAATCCCGTGGGAAGAAGGAGCGACACGGAGGGCGGATGGAGTGGCGTGCTTTCTATTGTTGCAAGCCGCAACCGCAATGTTGCCATGGTCATGCCCTCGCAGTGAGAGCATGAACCATCCACAAACACTGCCTCGGTGTGATCGCTGCCCAGACACGAGATAATGCCTGTTTCCATCTGAAGCGGAGAGCACTCAACCGCATCCAGGAACTAAATAGGGGCGGAATGGCATCTTTAAAAGACGCGTCCTGAAAAGCACATTCAACGCCACTGTGTAAAGCTCTTTTAGAGGAAAATATTCTTTTATAGAGAAAATCACTCTTTTAAATATAACTCTTTTAACTCTCTGCGCTGTCGAAGCGCCCAGGGGCAAGCTGCACTGCCGTGTAGAGAAGGAGAAAGCCGCTGAAGTGTGCCGTAGATCCAACAGTAAGCAGAGCATCAGAGGAACAGAAGCAGGAACTGGTGTGTGACTCGCAGCTGGCTGCATACATGACCATCGGCTCCGAAGAAAATTTCTGAATGAACTCAACGTATTTCCCCGCTTTTATACCGTATGTCCGGGGCGGAGTATGCAAATACTGTCTGCCAACTTCTCATTGGCCTTTTTTCATAGACCAGAGGCATATTCGACGCCCAAGAGAGACCCCTAGTGTCGCTTCTTCGACACAACGTCAAAGTGAGCGACAGATGGGGAACAACCTACTTTTTAACAGCACACTTCACCCTTTTAATTTAAATTTGATTAAGTGGATCTTTATTCTTCATGTGGATTTTTTTTAACTGCATCATCCTAAATAATTAATTATACAGATTAAATTCTAAAATGATATCAAGGGTGACTTTCTTTGTCTATGAAGTCCAACAAGACACCATCACTATCAATGTTACAGTTTGTCTGTTAAAAAGAAAATGGACGTTCTCATGAGATAAAACCTCTGTATGTGGGTGACTGGGGGAAAAATTATAGAACAAAACAGAAAAAGACAGTGTGAAAGCTTCTGTCACGGTCCACTTCCCCAAGTCTTACTGGACCTATTCATGGACACATCAGTAAAAAGCTCACATCCTGTGTCAAAATGTATTTTTATCATGGGAAGAGAGAATAAACACTAAGACCAAAGAGCCATGAACAGGAAAGACTCCCATTGAGCTGCTTTCTAAAATAAAGTAACCGACTCTGAATTCAGCATAACACAGTGCATGTGCAGAGTGTTATCTATGCTTTTCATTTCAAATTAATTAATAATTTTTAAATAATATACAAGTTTTTGTAGACATTTTATCTTCAATTGTGACATTGTATTGTAGAGGGACTATCTGTTCTGCATGCTTGTCTATCTCTCTTGTCCAGTTTTGACTACTCTGTTGATTGTCCACTTATTATCAATAAATGGTAAAGGGATGAGGATTAGGAAAGTCAGTCGATGCACATTTACCATATTAAACCATGGGTACTTTCAAGTTCAGTTGAAATGGTCACATAAGTAAGCATCACTTTTTCTATTGTTCATATTAGGATTAGGGATTTGAATAAACCCCTAACCCTAAGTATTACACTTTGTCACATAACTTGTCCTGGGCTGCATTTCTCAAAAGCATTGCAAGCTTGAGGTGATCGTAGAGACCATTGGCGCCAATGGTTTCTATTATCTACTTAGGCTAACAATGCTTTTGGGAAATGTAGCCCTGCACCATTTGTCCTATAGACATGAATGATTCCCCAAATTGTGCGACTTCTTGAGAAGAGTTATGCAAGTACTTTTCAAAGTGATTGGACTTTCGCATGGTGGACAATAAAACAGACAACCAAAAAATTAATCGACTAACATTGAAAGAACCCAAGCCATGTTTAGGGACATATATCAAAGAGAGTATCATAGTGGGGTGGGGTCTTTAGATTTGGGCCAGCAAGTAACCACTTAGTAACCGCATACTTTAGCAATATGCTAAAAAAACACTCAGAACACCCTAGCACCATTATGGCAGTTTTGCATGTAATTTTTAGAAGGCAGTTTTTTCATTTGTGGTTCTAAATGTCAAATCCAGATAGACGTTGTCTTCAGCTCTGATCACGAAACATTCCCTCCTGAGTGATTCCTAAGAAACAGCTAAGCTGGTCTCAGTTCAGTGTATTAACAATTAAATGTCAGCTCACATGTAAGCCAGACTGACTGTGACTCATCCACTGTTGATGACACATTTTTGTTTTGTCTAAGAGCACTTTTATGCCAGTTTCTTAATGCTTTGACCTTTATCTAAGACAGTGCTCATGTTTATTTAACTGATCTCAGGCTTGACAAAAGGTCAAAACAAAGAAACCTGTCCTGCAGAACTCATACAGTAATAACAAAGTTGCAAATAAAAAATTATATAGAATATCCAAGTCCAATATACAGTTGCTATACATAGATTTAAGAACTTTTATCCATGATCAGTCTATTCTCATCCAAATGAACGACCAGTATGATTTTCAAAGCTGTTATGATGTTCTCCATCCATCCATCCATCCAGCCATCATTCATCAATCTTCTAAAGCCGCTTGTCCTATTTAGGGTTGCAGAAAGTGCTGTAGCCTATCCCAGCTGTCTTGGGCCAAAGGCACGGAAACACCCAGGACAGTTGGCCAGTCCATTACAGGGCAAACACACACAGACTGTGTGTTTGGCTGGAATTGAACCATGAGGAGTGACCACCCTTATGTAGAATAAAACATATTTTTCTGGAACACTTATATTACTAGAGTCTTCTTCTAATGTGAGTGTAAAAATATTTTTAAAAAGTGCTATCAATTTCTTTTTATAAGAAACCTACAAAAAAAATTATGCACCTTTAAATAGAAGTAGGCAAAAATTAATCACCAACCAAAATGTTAGTCAATCAGTAAACCAGAGAAAACAAGTTGACCCTCCCTTCCAACACAACAATGGTGAACACTCCTAAAAAAACACTGGTTTCCGGGTGATTGTATACTGGCCTTTTGGGCTGTCCTGCCACCCCACCTCTCACCTGACCTGATCCATGTCTGGGCCTGTCTGCTCAGTGACATAACAGACAGTTTTGCAAATGATGAAAATACATAGACAACAGGTTCACAGAAATCAGGTGACTAATATCTTACATACATACATGATCAAACCCAGTCTGACTATTCAGGTTTGATTATTCACATTTACTTCACCGTTTGGACTGATATGTAAAATGTATCCAGATCCCTGTCTCCTCAGAATTGGGGTAGTGTGGAAGTGTTGGTGTGTAAGAGACAGAAAACAAGGTAAGAGCAGAGTAAAGGCCCTTCTGGAGAAGTTATTCTTTGTTCTTCATTTAGGGGATGGTTACAATGTTGCCGTGACCCAGATGGGAGTGAGGTTTAAGGGGGTGAGTGTAATGGTGACCAGCTGATAGATAGCTGTGCAATGTGTATAAACCTCACTCTCCTGACATCAAGAGGTGCACTAGCAATTGACACTAGAGGCTATAGCCTTTAGCCTCCTTGTAAGCACACCCGCCTCCCATGACAGAGATGTTAGTTCGAGTCTTATACGGAGCGGATAGGACAGGAGCGTCACATTTACATTTTGATTTAATTAAGTTTATGCTTTAACACACTATACACTGCCATAATATGCATCGGTTACACTGTTGTTGTAATTTGTGATGACACCAATAAATATTTTATACAAAAATGAGTGTATAAAAGTGTTAATGTGCAGAATAAGACAAAAGAATGACAATATGCATATCTTACTTTGGGCAGATGTGTGAATGGCTTTAACTGCAGAAGGCACATGAGTGAATAGGCACTTTAGAGTATATGAGTAGATTTGATTCCTTTTGTAGACTAATTAAACAAAAACAAAAATGTTGCATGACATGGTTTTGGAAAATGTCTCTATGCAAATAATTGTACAGATGTAGGTACATTTGCACCAGCTTGATAACTCTGCAAGCCAGTGTGTTCATGTTGACTGAATGTGACTTAATGAAAAATTGTAAAAAAAATTAGCTGTCTGCTTTCAGGTAGGTGGAGCTCCAGGTCACACCTACCGCTGACATGGACCAATGACCGTAAGGTGTTAAGCAGCCGGTAAGAATTTTATCCTAAAAGTTCGCCCAGGCGAGCTGTTACAAACCACTGAAACAAATGCAAAGACACCTTCTTTTTGGCCAGATTTAGTTCTAAATTATTTCACACCCGTTTGTTCTTCGATTTTGTATGAAGTATATCTGGGCCTTTAGATTTCTCTTTTATTTTCCCGGAGCTTGACCAAGGCTCTGAAATGTTTGTAACATACTCCTTTATGCAGTATTATTTGTAGTATACAGAAGTGGTGAATTCTCAGGGCCAGCAAAGCCTTCTCTGCAGGCCTAACATAACAAATAAATAAATATTTTTCATCCTTTCAATCACCTTTTTGCCTTTGTATTTTGAATCGCTTTCCACTCTTAATTCATCTTTAAACAAAGAGAGAGAAACGAAAAGTGTATCCAGTCAGAATTTTTTCTTTGATGCTTACAAGCGAAGTGTGACAACTGTTTCACAAATCACATGCCTGAAGCAGCGCATGAGTCTGAGCTCCACCCCCTCAGGCCTTCAGAATTATATCTGGGCCTTTAGATTTCTCTTTTATTTTCCCGGAGCTTGACCAAGGCTCTGAAATGTTTGTAACATACTCCTTTATGCAGTATTATTTGTAGTATACAGAAGTGGTGAATTCTCAGGGCCAGCAAAGCCTTCTCTGCAGGCCTAACATAACAAATAAATAAATATTTTTCATCCTTTCAATCACCTTTTTGCCTTTGTATTTTGAATCGCTTTCCACTCTTAATTCATCTTTAAACAAAGAGAGAGAAACGAAAAGTGTATCCAGTCAGAATTTTTTCTTTGATGCTTACAAGCGAAGTGTGACAACTGTTTCACAAATCACATGCCTGAAGCAGCGCATGAGTCTGAGCTCCACCCCCTCAGGCCTTCAGAATTTCCACAGAAACCCTCAACAGTGCAAATAAATGTGCATCTAAAGTCAGATTGTCAGATTCATCAGCCAATCAGATTGATTTATTTGTTCTTGGTGGGTGAGATCTTTAGGATATGTCCCGGTCGAGGCCTTCTAGCTGGCCTTGAGTGACACAATCACGCTTTAAGTGACGTAATTTGAAAACGAAGAGCGCGAGATCTTGCTGACGAGTCGACTGTCATTATTGCCACTTCTTGCCATTGAGAAAGAGATCCTTATGGATTTAAAAACACGAAATGTTCTACATGACTGTGTGATTGCTTAATTTATTAAACAGGAAAGAAGGACTGATTTTCACTTCAAGTTGGTAAGTGCTTTTGGCATTGTTATAGTAGCATCAGGAGTTTCCTAAGTGTAAATTAAGCTGCTTGAGCATTCAGTGTCAAGGTGTATCAAGGAGCAAGTTGTGCTGCGTTCCATTCAACACAGAAAGTCAGATTTTACAACTTCCTACTAGGAAAGTGCCATGGAATGCATCTTGAAGTCACAATTACAGCTTGTTACAGCTTGTGCAGAAATTCTCAACTCCGATTTCACCGAGATGCAGGGGCATGATGTCACACAAACATGTCGACACTCAGGGAGATATACAAAGTAAGTGATAAACATTCACTTTATTATGTAATATTGATAAATGAATTTGTTTCCACATTACATGTTATTAAACATTGTTTAACAAACCCTTGCAGAAACAGGTGTATAAAATATAATAATATCTTTTAATAATCGTACACCTGAAGCACTGCTAGCACTGCAGCATTGTTTATCAGTTGGGATGCTAGGCGACATCTCTAATGAGAGTCAAACCACTGCTAAGCTAACGGGAGCATTGCCGTTTCAAATATCGAGGAATGGAATGCATTTATGGTCAGATATATCAAGTAGAAAACCACATCCAACTTGAATGGAACGCAGCATAACCTTGTACCCTGACGAAACTAAATTTATTGCAAGAAACATTTAACCTATTGATACGCACCCAATTTTTGAGCACAAACCATGAAAATGACATACCTGAACTTAAATGGTTGTATTTTCTGAACCCTTTGGAGTATGGACACAGTTGTAGTATCTTTTGAAAGATGACACTTTGGGCTTTATTTCTCAAGTTTCATAATTAATATATGTTGTTATTTTTTGAAGTTAGAGAAGCTGAAGTTTATAGTTATGGAAATATTTTGTGCTGAACATGTATTTATAATCTAAAAAAAGCTATAATAAAAGTGCCAATACAACCCAAATATGATGTTCTCAAAGCCACAAGTCTAAAGATTTTATGTTTCAAATTTGAAGTTGATCTAACAAAAAATGAGGTTCCTGCAAGCTTTTTTCTCTGAAAATCGCTGCCGGTGAACAGAGTAAAATTAAGGCTCCGCCTTTCAAGACGGCACAAAATTTGACCACACTTCCTGGCTATTATGAATAAAACTACGCTGCATTTTTAAAAATAGACTTTAGAGACATGCTCATTTTATTTACAGGATTCTAATATATAAGATCATATACAGTTTTACAACATGAATGCTGCTCAGATTGCATAGTGTGTTGAAGAACGATGACAAAGGGTAATTCTTTTAGGCGAGATCGCATGTAAACAATGGAGAATATATCAATATTTCTCAGATTTATCACTTTTATGGACAAAAAGTGCTATTGGATGTTTTTCAATGAATGCTTGACATGGACAATTGAGTGAACTGGATTCATCTGGCGATCGCGTTTTCATAACAAAGGTATGAAGTCCCGTTTTGATATTGCATGTTTTCATTTCATTTGCCAAGATACGCAAAGCACGTACCGGACACAGCAACGAAGGGGCTAGGTCTGCCTCCTCCCGGGGCAGCGCTTGCATGTTCACCTGGTCCCTGAAGGGAGTCGTAGGAACCTTGGGCATGTAGCCCGGTCACGGTCTTAGGATCAAATGAGTGTCTGCCGGACCAAACTCCAGGCAGGTGTCGCTGACAGAGAAGCAGGTCCCCGACCCTCTTGATGGAGGCGAGCATGATTAGGAGGGGCATCTTCAGGGAGAGGGCCTCGAGATTGACTGATTCTAGCAGCTCGAAGGGGGTCTCTGAAGGCCCTAGAGGACCACTGAGAGATCCCAGGAGGGGAACAGGCTTGGCCAGGAGGGATTTAAACTCAGGGTGCCTCTTAGGAACCTGATAATTAAGTCGTGCTTACCCAAAGACTTGCCGTCTACTGTGTCGTGGTGGGCCGCGATAGCAGCTACATACACCTTCAAGGTGGAAGGGGACAGCCTCCCCTCCAACTTCTCATGCAGAAATGAGAGCACTGACCTAACTGTGCCCCTCTGTGGGTCTTCAGCCCGGGAAGAACACCAATTTGAACAAGCGCCACTTCAGGGCATAAAGTTGCCTGGAAGAGGGAGCTCTGGCTTGGTTGATTGTGTCTACGATGACAGGTGGTGGACCAGCTAGATCCAGGGGCCAGACGTGGAGGTTCCAGAGGTCTGGGTGCGGATGCCAGACGGTGCCCCATCCCTGAGAAAGAAGGTCTTTCCTCAGGGGAATTCGCCAGGGAGGGGCTGTCGTGAGGAGCACGAGATCTGAGAACCAAGTCAGAGTGGGCCAATAGGGGGCCACTAGAGTGACTTGTTCCTCGTCCTCCCTGACCTTGCACAGTACCAGTGCAAGAAGGCTCACTGGGGGAAATGCGTACTTGTGCAGCCCTGTGGGCCAGCTGTGTGCCAGCGCATCTGCCCCGAGGGGAGCCTCTGTTCGGGCATACCAGAGTGGGCAGTGGGAGGTCTCTTGGGAGGTGAACGGTTCTACTTGTGCCTTGCCGAACCATTCCCAAATCAGCTGGACCGACTGGGGGTGGAGCCTCCACTCTCCGCTGGGCAATCTTTGCCATGATAGCGCATCCACTACCACATTGAGGTTGCCAGGGATGTGAGTGGCACGCAGGAGGAGACAACAGGCGAGTTGTGACATGTGATGGGAGCGTACGCTGCCTTGGCAATTTATGTACGCTACCGTGGTGGTGCTGTCTGATCAGATCAAGATGTGGTTGCCCTGAATTAGCGGGAGAAACCTCTGCAGAGGCAAGATGTACAGCCAACAACTCTAGGCAATTGATGTGCCAGCGCAGCGGGGCCCCTTTCCAGTGGCCCGCGGCTGCATGCCCATTGCACATGGTGCCCCAACCCAATTTGGAGGCATCGGTAGTGACCAGGATGCCTCGGGACACCTGCTGCAAAGGGACTCCTGTCTGTAGAAAGCAGAGGTCTGTCCAGTGTTTGAACGTTTGGTGGCGGGGGGGGGGGGGGGTGATGACTACACGGTGTGTGCCACGGTGCCATGCTCGTCTTGGGACTCGAGTCTGGAGTCAGTGCTGAAGCAGTCTCAAATGAATCAACTCTTGTGGCGAGACCACAGCGGAGGATGCCATATGCCCCAGGAGCCTCTGGAAATGTTTTAAGGGGACCGCTGTGCCTGGCCTGAACGCGGTGAGGCATTTCAGCACTGACTGCGCACGCTCGTTGGTGAGGCTTGCAGACATCGAGACCGCGTCTAACTCCATGCCGAGAAAAGAGATGCTCTGGACCGGGGTGAGCTTGCTCTTTTCCCAGTTGACCTGAAGCCCTTAATGGCTGAGGTGCCTGAGCACCTGGTCCCTGTGGGTTCATAGTAACTCTCGAGAGTGGGCCAGGATGAGCCAGTCGTCGAGGTAGATGAGTATGCAGGGGTAAGGGCTGCCTCTGCGACCTTCGCAAAGATGCGAGGGGACAAGGACACACCGAAGGGGAGGATCTTGTACCAATACGCCTGGCCGTCAAACGCGAACCGTAGAAAGGGTCGATGTCGAGGCAGTACTGAGATGTGGAAGTACACATCCTTCAGGTCTACCGCTGCGAACCAATCTAGATGCTGGACACAAGTTAGAATGTGTCTTTGCGTGAGCATTTTGAACGTGAGTTTGTGCAAGGCCCGGTTGAAAACTCCCAAGTCCAAGATCGGACGTAAGCCCCTGCCTTTCTTTGGTACGATGAAGTAAGGGCTGTAGAAACTCTTCTTCATCTCGGTTGGAGGGACAGACTCTATTGCATCTTTGAGTAAGAGAATCACGATTTCCACTTGCAAGGCTTTGGAATCTTCGCTATGTACTGCGGTAAAGCGGACGCCCCCAAAGGGGGGGCCTGGCAAATTGAATTGCGTATGGTCCTGACCAGCCAGCATGACGGATTGGGAAGTGAAAGCCACGCATCCAAGCTCTGTGCTAGGGGCACTAAGGGGACGATTGTTTAGACGTACCTGGCGGGGCGGAGCAGGTAATGCACCGTCGGGAGGCAGAAGCGCATCCCGAGGCTCTGGTACTGAGAGAAGACTCGAAGCACTTACCTTGCTCCGCACAACCGGTAGGGGGCAGGTTAGTGACTGAGGAGGAGGTCCCATGGAAGCATCCTGTGGACTCATCAGAACAGTCGTGGGGCTTGAGGCGAGAGGTCTGCGTCCAACGTGCCGGGACTGTTGAGGTGTAGCAGCAGAGTGCCATGAGAATAGCATTTGTGGGGCAGGTGACCAAGCGACAAAGAAAATAGCTCTTTTATTGAGAATGTGGGTACCGCAGACCGAAGGGGGTGCGGCAAATTAAATGAATTCAACTGAGGATTCTCCTCCCGGCCTTACACCGGGGGATGGAGTAGTCTTCTTACCAGCTCCAGAGTGAACATCTTGGACTCTGGGTCATCCGTCTCAGGACCGCTTGGGAGCCTTCCGGGTCCTTGAAGGGGTTCATGAGACGGGGGGCGTGCGCTTCCTGTGGGGCGCTTGACGCAGGGGCTGAGAGCTGGGCCCTGGTTGAGGCGAAGCTGCGCATTTTTTGGAAGCCGCAGGAGGATGCTCTCGGCAAGCAGACGGAGCGTGGCCCGGGCTGGCAGCTTTGTGGCGGAGCATGATGTGAGATATGGCCTCCGTTTGCTCCTTCTCCACTGAGAACTGCTGGGTGAAGTCCTCGACAGTGTCACCGAAAAGGCCGAACTGGGACACAGGTGCGTCGAGGAAAAGTGTTTTGTCCACTTCGCGTATCTCGACCAAGTTCAGCCACAGATGACGTTCCTGAATCATGAGAGTGGCCATCGCCTGCTCGAGTGACCTTCGTGGCCCTGAGGGCAAGGTCGGTTGCTGAGCGCAGTTCTTGCAGCGTGTCGGGATCAGGACTACCCAAGTGCAGAACTTTAAGTGCCTTGGCCAAGTGGACTTGCAGGAGGGCCATGGCATGCAGGGCGGAAGCAGCCTGTCTGGTGGCACTGTAGGCTTTGGCGATCAGTGAAGACGTCATCCTACAGACCTTGGAGGGGATCACAGGGTGATCGCAGGGTCCCACCAGGTGGTGGCATTCTCAGGGCATAGGTGGATTGCAACTGCTCTGTCCGCCGTCGAGGATAGTGAGAGCGGATGAGCGAGAGGCACGGTGACCTCCACAAACTCATCAGCTCATCATGCAAGCATATCGGACATCTGGGTGTCAGTCTCAGACTGGGCGTGCTGGCCCAAAGGCCAGGTATGCAATAATAAGCTGCCCCCCAAGTCGCATACGGCATACCTGGCGAAACCGAGCCCGCTGCCATCCCCAAATCGCCTCCATCGCCAGCCGGGTCGTCCTCAATCCCATGGGAAGAAGGAGTGATGCGGGGGGTGGCTGGAGTGGCGTTCCTTTTGAGGAAGGAAAGCCGTGACCGCAACATTGCCATGGTCATATTCTTGCAGTGAGAACATGAGCCATCCACAAACGCTGCCTCGGTGTGATCGCTGCCCAGACACATGAGGCAGCGCCTGTGGCCGTCAGGAGCGGAGAGCACTCTACCGCATCCAGGAACTACACAGGTATGGAAAGGCATCTTTATAAAGACGCATCCTGAAAAGGACTTTCAACACCGCTGTGTATTTGCTCTTTTAGAGAAAATAACTCTTTTAGCTGTGCTGTTGATGCGCCCAGGGGCAAGCAGCACTGCCATGCAGGTAAGGAGAAAGCCGCTGACATTCGCCGTAGATCCAACAGCAATCGCTCAGAGATGGGAGGAACAGACTGTGACTCGCAGCTCGCTGCATACACAACCTATCGGCTCCGAAGAAAATTTCTGAATGAAACAGACGCATTTCTCATAGATCAGAGATGCGAAAGGTGCTCAAGAGAGACCCCTAGTGTCACTTCTTCGACACAATATCGAAGTGAGTGACAGACGGGGAACACTTAAAAATTTGCATTTTTATTTTGTTTCGACACATTTCCGGTTTAAGCCCTGCCCACATCCAGTTCTATCTGAATACAGAGACAGATAATTGTGTCATATGAACAGATACAGATAATGGCTTCACAGCACACCCCTAGTAAGATTGGTATGCACTAATTAGCTGCCCCCCAAGTCGCATACGTCTGTATTATTCTTTGTCATATTGTAGTGTAAGCAGTGTATAAGCAGTAGAGTTCACACTAAACTACAAGTACTTGGATGATATACTCCTTCAACCAAAATAACTGAGTGTGGAATGTTAGATGCTTCGTACACTCAGCGCTTGCGGCATGTCCAACTTAGCGGAAGGGGCAGGGTTATATGGCTGCGATGCTGGCCTGACTAAACTATTGTGAATGTGGCAAATAGCGAAACATTTGTGAAAACAGCACATTCAAATGTGAGTTGAATGCTTTACCATCACCCTACGCTGTGTGAATGTACGAATGTATGTTATTTAAGTGTTATGCCTAGTCTACACTAATACATTTTCGTTTGAAAATGCACACTGAGATGGCGTATTTGTCCGCGAAAACTGCGATTTTTGAAAATGCACTCCAAAGTGGAACACCGTTTTCGCGTTGTATTGTGGACTGTGAAAACGGATGCTTTGGAAAATGATGACGCATTTTTAGTCATGTCATCTATCCAACCAAAACAATCAAGATGGTGGCCTGTGTTATAGTGGCGGTGTTCTGCCTGATACTCACTTTGATAGCTTTGTTAAAATTAAATGTCACTTTGTACAACCTTCACATTGCATTGCTTCAAAGGCGAAGGGAAGTTTACTCGGAATTGGTGTCCGGCGACGGAACACGAGGATAATTGCATTTCAGACCATACATTTAAGCATTTTCATATGTTTCAGTGTGGACAACTTTTGGAAATGCTTGAAAATGTTAGTGTGGACGGAGAGCATTTTGAAACGAAAACACAGTTTTCAAATGTATCTGGATTAGGTAGACTTAGAATGAGGTTGGCTAACGTGTTAAAGCTAGCTGCATCATATCACGTGCATTTGAGTGCATCATCACTTTCATCAAATGAATATGGCAAATGCTTCCATGTAGTAAAAAAAACAATAATTTTCTATTTTAAACAATACCACAATTTGAAAATGTATACACTAGATTGTTAAGTGCATATAGCGTAAGTGTATATTGCATGATTTGAGACACAGGCTGTGTCATTCCATGTTGCATACTGTTTCACATACTAGTTTAAATAGTAGGCAGTATTTACTGTGTGATATGCAGTAAGCAGTAGGCTACTGATGAACAGACAGAGGACCCTCTCTATGTGTCTCTCGATCAATCACCCACACATTATGTTTCCTCTTTTATTTTTTTAAAAAAGATTTGTTGACAAGGTTTCATTCTCTCTCTTTCCTCCAGTCCATTACTGTGCACTGTCCTAAAAGCACCCCAATGTGTGTGTGTGTGTGTGTGTGTGTGTTTTCTTTTAAGGTGTAAAATGAATAGAATAACAGAATAAATAATATGAGGTGAGATAAGGGAGCTTCCAGTAAAATATCATACAAGCATTTCTTAAGAACCCCTTGCAGTTAGATGACACCACAGTCTTTCCTTTCTTTGAAGCATCACACACATACACATACCCTACTGCTGAAGTTTGGTTTGAGTGACGGTCCCATTGTTCCAAGCTCTGCTTTTGCCCCACACTGAAGCTGAGACACAGATCTGGGAGTGAGCAGACAGAGAGAGAGATGACGGAGTGCATAGTGGACACATGACTTAAGATTGGAGGTGTTGGTTTGGAGCATGCATCACCAACATTAGGTGCCTGTGCAGGTAGGCTAGCAATGAACAGAATCAATGCTTTGGGATTCCAAAGGTGTCGGATTTCCCAAAACAAATGACGACAGCCAGCAAATAGCCCCTTGGCTCTGATAGTCACTTCATTGAGTCTTTAAACCCACTTGCATGCAAGGAGAGTGACCTCATATCGACAATATTTCACTCACAATTAAGTCAGGCTGTAGCTGCTTTATGAAAATTACACTGTATTCGTTTGCTTAGTAAACTTAGTAAACTTTCAGAAAGTTTTCTAAGCCATTTCAAGCAGCATCATAAATCTAGTCAAAGGCTTTCTTTTGAGAAATAATATGAATTGAATTGTGTGTTTTGTTTCGGTCACTTGGATGGTGATGTGTAGGAATACTTAACAAAGAATTATAATTCTGTCATCATTTGCTCACACCATGCTGTTGACTTTATTGCTTACGTGGAACACAAAATTAGAAATTTAGAAGATTCTAAATGGGGAATGAAAGTGAATGGGGACTGGGACTATTGCGGTCCAAAAATAAAGAAAAAGATGTACCATAAGATAGTTAATAAAACATGTGCACCTTATAAGTCTTTTGAAGCCATATGGGAGCTTTGTGTGAGAAACAGACTTCTTTTTTCGACATTTCTTTATAATGACTTAACTATTTGTCTGTTCCTTATTAAACCATCGTATGGCTTAATAAGACATGAAATATAGCTCATGAGTCAAATGGGTTTCTTTTATTAACAAAAGTAACAAATTGAATCTTTGAGTGAACTAAACCTTTAAATGATTGAAGTCCTATTGTCCTATGACTGCGCACAGCCCTCTAATACAAAAAATATGTAGCCAAAGGCAATTCAACTGGAGGAGATAAAAACTGGCACGATCAT
The DNA here is from genome assembly GCA_032164185.1 of Moxostoma hubbsi. Classification (NCBI taxonomy): domain Eukaryota; kingdom Metazoa; phylum Chordata; class Actinopteri; order Cypriniformes; family Catostomidae; genus Moxostoma; species Moxostoma hubbsi. The sequence continues at coordinate 10,384,335 of JAVLUX010000051.1, forward strand.
CTACACACGCACAAACAAGCTCTATTCAGTCAAGAAAGAAAAGAGAGGTGACAGAAGACACCATCCCCCTTAACTAAGTATGTGTTAATGTGTGTGTTTGTGTGTGTACCTGTGCACACCTGCCCTGCAGCTATGAATTGCCTTGAATGAGGTTTGGCACTTGGCCCCTCAGCTTTTCATTCAGCGTGATTCAGAATGTGTGTGTGTGTGTGTGTGTGTGTGTGTGTGTGTGTGTGTGTGTGTGTGTGTGTGTGTGTGTGTGTGGATATAGGCAGGAGAGTTGCTGATTGAAGTTAGTGTGGTTTGTCAGTTTCATTGGAACTGTCTGAACATGCTGAAGAGAAGCCACCTACTCATGTCTTCTTTCTCTCTGTCTGCAGTATGAGAGCCATATACTGTTTATTCTGTCACAGGTTTCATCCTAAGTGGGGGTGACCTGTGAATGAGGTTGTCACCACAGCCCCTAACTACTTCCTCTACAGTTTTAGCAGTAAATGTGTTGTTAATATGTGTTATTAATGAAAATTGTATATCCTTTCTTATATGCTAAAATGAAAACTTTCCTGACCCATGACTTATAAATACAAAAATATTTGAATATGTAAAAAATATATTTATTGTAGTTTTTTCAATTATTTGTCTTCTTTATCTTATTTATGCATACAATTTGGTTGGTTTATATGTTATATATATATATATATATATATATATATATATATATGTATGTATGTTTTATTTATGTTATTAGTAAAAAAAAATCCTTCACCTGTACTGGTCTTTATGACTCAGTGATTGCATTCATACATTGTTTGATCTTATTGAACATTTATATAGAATTTTCAGATGGTCCCTTACCACATTCTCCACAGTATTAGCCTGTTTTAGCACAATGCGTGGACTCTTCAGACGTTCCCTTACCATAGGCAAATTTTCCAAATTTTATCAATGTTAAATTAGCGATCTGGAATGATTTCACAGTGATGCCATCTGACCAGCTTAAATATATGACAAATCACGTCCCATATTGATTCAATAAGGGGTGCATCATTTTATCTTTAAATATGGCCTATGGAGATATTCTGTGTAATTACTCAACATTATCACACAGGAAGTCGGCATGTTGTTTCCGAGAGTTCTGGTAACCTAGGATTGGGCCATATTATGCCAACTCACAGGCAAGCGCCACCTCCTATCAGACATTTTTGCTTTGGCTCCACTGTGTTGACCCTCTCCTGTGGCATGAGCAGAGTGGGAGACCCGGGTTTGCATCCCGCATTGAAACCAGGAAGGATTCACGTTCACATAATCAGTGACAAGCGTGATTCGGAGGTTGCCTTTTTCCCTCTAACATTACATTATTTCAGCCTTTACAGTAAAAAAAAAAAAAAAAAAATCTTCCTTCAGAACTCACTTTTGGCGGCCCTCCATGGACATTTCACTCGGAAAACGGACCTCACATGTGCCCAAATCCTTTCTGATGTGAAAGTGAAACTAAACATGCGTTACATGTGACTTTCAGATGTGAAAGTGAAAGTGGAGATTTATAGTAAAAAGGGACTTAAATATCGATCTGTTTCTCACCCACACTTATCATATCGCTTTTGAAAATATGGATTTAACCACTGAAGTATAATGGATTACTTTTGTGCTGCTTTTATCTGCTTTTGGCAAACATTCACTTGCACTGAAAGGACCAACATGAGGGTAAGTAAATGATGAGAGAATTTTCATTTTTGTGTATACTATTGCTTTAAGAATGTTCAAGTATAGACTATATACTTGTAAAAGACATAAAACATATTTTTAAATTAGTTTAAGATTTGTGAATGTACTGTAGGAGTTAAAATGGAAGCTTTTGTAATGTGCAAATGAGCAAAATGCTTTTGTTAGATGCATTGTATGTGTGTGTGTGTGTGTGTATGTGTGCGTGTGTGTGTGTGTGTGTGTGTCCTTGAAAATATTTATGTATGCCATCTCTGGAGGACTGCCCGGCCTTCACACGACTGCCAAGGGAGTGTGTGAGGGAGTCGGGTCAAGCACATAGACACACACATAGATTATGACTTTCTTCCACCTGGCTTGGCTGTTTGTGAAAAGATGCACTGCCATAAGCTATAAAACCCTGCTGGGTTGGACCTTGGATGAATGTTAGGTTTAGGAATACAGTAATGCTGGATTTTCTCTGGAGTTGGACATCCTGCTGACCTTGAGGTCTGGGACCCGTCACACACCGGAAACACCCTGAAACCCACTTTAAAACATACAGGAAACAGGGTCTGGAACTTTTACACACATAGACAGACATACACACACATTCAACTCCCACCCATAAGGGCCACTCGCCAAGACCCCGGCCGACATAGCTGACAGGCTGCCTGACTTCTTTCTAAGTCTGCTGAACACATACTCACTCACCATGAGCAATGCATTTTCTTGGCACATCAGAGGGGTCTGTTTTCTTCATACACCCAGGCTCTGTTTCTAAAACCTAGTGAGCTCCCTCACTGCCTACTGCCTACAGGCAGCTGTCTTCTATGCAGCAATCTAACTGATACGGAACCTCAGTGACTAATTTGGAACTCTCAACAAACAGTAAATAGCAAATTTGTGCATCTCAGCTTGCAACGCACCTCATCAAAAAAACAAGAGCAGCCAGGGGGAGCCTTTTAAGTTAGCAAAAAGTCCAGAGGACTGAATTTGTGAGGAAACACTTAATGAATTGACAACATGTTTTACACTAAAAAGTCCTTTTGTAGTGAACTATGTGTGGAGTTTCCTACAATAAAACTACTATTTTATAAGATTTATTAAGTGTCAGTTTCCAGCTCTCCCCAGTTATTGGTATGGTATCTGCAAACAGTGATTTACTCTGGTTTATTGATGGCAGGGCCATTATATAATTGGCTAAAAAGGCACACATGATCCATTTTGACTGTAACGCTCTGTCCTATGGTAGAGCAGCATCTGAGAGCAGCAAATAAATCTCTAGAACAGCAGAGAGTGGGCAGGCATTTCAGCCTTTCACAAATGACATGCTATTGTGCTAAAATACTGCTGGACCAACTTCTTAGTAATTAATTAATTATATTTACTGTATAATCAATATCTCTGTTGACTTGTCTGCCCTTTTGTGGCCATGTTAATATATATATTTAAGCAACATCACGCAAGCAAGAGCACTGTTAACGTACATCAGCAAGGCTGTGATTCACCCATAGGCATAAGGCCGCAGGTAACCACAGCTGTTGATGTATGGACCAAAGCATGTTTTTTTGTGATATTATGTTATTGCTATTACACAACAATTCAAAGAAACAAGTGAATTGTGTTTCAAACTACTTTCTTAAGCCACGGATTCAGGATCATGCTTGATCAGGCATGTTGTTTTAGAGAATTCCAGTACTCTAGGATTGGCCATATTATGTTGATTCTCTAACAAGCATCATCTCCCATCAGACATTTTTGCTTCGGCTCAAGCATATTTACCTTTCCTTGTGGCGCAAATGGATTTGCATTTCATCAACAGTGTCAGAGGCCAAGGTTCGGATCCCGCATTGAATCCAGGAATTCGCATTATCAGTGATAAGCATGAATCACCACTGAAGGTTAGATTTATTTGTAAACATGTTCAGTGGGAGACGGAGATATAAACACAGAGACAGAGTGCCCAGCATAGCAGTAAGCTCTAGGGCCCACAGTACCTTCATGCGGGCCTAGGTGACAAGGCAGGATAATCCTAATTATGTTGCCTACTTTTTGGAACAGCCTACAATTTGAGAGCACGCCTATGATGCAGCTCACTAGGTTTTCAAACAGAACACCACTGTAATCTCTTTCCACAGCTTCTTCATCAAGAACTCAAAGATTTGTCTGAGCCAAGTGCAATCTGTCTGTAACACTACGACTGAAGTCTACCCAAGATCCTCTATCTTTCTTTGCTTTCTCTCGTTTGGACATGTAGATAATGACCAAATACAAATGAGTGTCTATTCATCTCCGTGCGACGGAGGAAGCGGCTTCATTCTTTAGACTTCCAGCTGAGCTCCGCAGAACAGACCGCAGATGTCATCAAACTCCCTCTCTGAGAGAGATAATGAGCAGACCTGCGTGTGTTTACTCTCTGATTAATCACAGTAATTATTTTTAACGCGACTTTATTTCAGCGTGCCAGAATATCTGTTGATACCTCACCCTCATTTTTCACTTCTACAAGGAAGGGGAAAACAACAAATCTTTAATGTGGCAGCAGCAGGGAGTTGAACTTGGCAACAGTTCCAGAGTGTTATAAATATGTTAGCTAAACTGAGAAGAAGGCACCTCAGAGGGATTTTTTTTATTGCTTATGGGTTGCTCTTTCATAGCTCAGAATATTTAATGGAGTTCTCAATTATGTTTTGTTTAATTTCAACTTTGTCTCAGATGTTTCTCCTAAAATTCCTTAAAAGACATAAAATGAGACACAAATATGACAATATATGACATACAGTAAGAGTATATGAAACAATAACATTTTGATAGCAAGGCTCAGATAATTTGGTTTTATTAATGTAGTAATATTCCAAGTGCAATACAAGTTAAACTCAATCGACAGAATTTGTGGCATAATATTGATTGCCACAAAAAATAATTTCATCTCGTCCCTCCTTTAAAAAAAAATGTTTTAGTGAGGCACTTACAAAGGAAGTGAATCGGGATGATTTTTGGAGGGTTTAAAGGCAGAAATTATTGGATATACTGTTTACAGAAAAGGCTAGAAAGTGAGTTTATCACACTATAATCATGTTAACACATTGCATATTGTTTAAGTCTTGTGGCTATACTTTTAAAAACAGTGAGCATTTTAGCATTTACGGATTGACGTCATTAATTTCCACTGTACTGTTAGTCCCTCACTGTAACCCAAATCTTTGCAAGAAGACATATATTTTTGTGGTAATCCACATTATGTCACAAATGTCGTTGATTGAATTTAACTTGTACAAAACCCTGAATATTCCTTTCTTAATAACATCTCCGTCTTTTGATTACAAACTTCTTGGAAAGTCTAAGCACAGTTTGAGACATTTTTGAGATCTCTTCTGAACTACGAGGAGACACATGTAAGATTACAAGGGTTTTTTTCTTAGGAGAATAATCTGAGAAGCAAAAGTCTGCTTTTGCTCTCCATTAAGGCCACCTCCTCACTAATTCGTTTTTGTTTGAAAACTTATATTTTTCTCCCTCTACATTGAGACACATTTTTGACAGTGAAAACTGAGCTTTTCAAAAACACTCTAACAAGTGTGTAAATTTGAAAACGCTGTCTTTGCGTTGTAGTGTGGACAGGGGAAATGAAGATATCTGAACATTATGAAGTATTTGTTATCATGTGACGCAGCCATATAATCCATTCAGCCCAAAACAATCAAGATGGTGGCCAATGTTGTAGCAGAGATGTTGTGTCTGCTATTGATAGCATTGTTAAAGATAAATGTTACTTTGTACAACCTTCACACTACATTCTGTCAAAGGTGATGGGATGTTTACTCAGAATTGCTGAGAAACAGAACAATATTTAAGTCCTTCTTTACTCTAAATTATTTATAAAATTGAGTGGCTTGTTGTGGAGAATAACCAGAATCGTGGCTATACAATTCAATTTTTTTTTTAATCCTTCTGTTTCTTTCTTCTTGTCTCTCCACCATATGGTTTCCATATGTCAACCTGGTCCAGAGCTCATTCATTAGTTTGTGCTTAGTCTGAACACACTTTACATTCACCATACACTCCAGCCTAACTAAATACACTCTACACACTCCAAACATTTTACTACACACCGTATCTGTTTGTCCTGTACACTGACTCTAACACATGCATTGACAAAATAAATTTTGTCAGGGGAGCAAGTCCAGACTCAGAACCACACTTGAAGGACAAAGTGATTCTCTAGCAGTTTTAAATGGACCTTTCACAAAAAAAAGCCATTTCAGTTGGCTTTTTTGTAAGCTAAAGAACAAAAATCATGGTCAGTGATTGCTCTATACAAAGTGAATGCATTTGTTTTTAAAATAATCAGGCTAATGTGTTTAGATGGATGTGACGAGGTTAAGGACTACTATCAGATTTAATTAAACACAGTTTTGTCCATGTGGGTCACTGAATGACAGACGGCTGAAGGTAAAAGTGTGCTTGAAGGTCTGATAATGGTGCTTTGATGAAGATCAGATCTAGAATCAGATACAGGCGGTTATCATTCAAACTTGTCTAAAACTCAAAGCTCCTTGTCGAAGTGATCACCAAGTAAGGATTAACCCAAGTGTCTATGTTTCAGAGCTGCTGTCACCTCTGGCCCCCTCGTGCAAATGTAACCCCTCTCTATGACCTCTGGTGACCCCTGAACCAGTGGCAGACTCGCTGACTGACATTCATCTGGGATGAATTACAGCATCTTCAAGCAGCACCCTGGGCACCAGTCCTGTGATAACGAGTGAAGGAATCTGGGTCTCATTTCTAAGATGGATTTACATCATTTGACAAATTTCCATAGTGGGTGCTATAAAATGACCCTGAAGTGATAGTTCACCCAAAAATAAAATTCTGTCAGCATTTACTCAGCCTCATGTTTTTTCAAACCAAGAGGTGTAAAGTAACAAACTACAAATACTCACATTACTGTAATTAAGTAGTTTTTCCCAGAAATTGTACTTTTTTAAGTAGTTTAAAAATCGAATACTTTTACTTGAGTACATCTTAAGTGCTATAACTGTACTTTTTCTGTGCTATTTTCCCTCCATCTGTGTTCACAAATTCCCTGTTCTTATTAATAATTAATAATTGTGTGGAGGCAAAGATCTAGTGGGGTCGGAGACGAATAATAATATATCATCTGCGTAAAGCAAAAGTTTATGCGTTAAACCTCTAGCCACCACCCCAGAAAAATCATCTTCCTTTCTTATCGTGGCTGTTAAATGTTCCAGGGCAAGACAGAACAATAATGTGGAAAGAGGGCAACCCTGCCGGGTGCCCTTATCCAGAGTAAAATAATCTGAAATTAATCCATTTGTTTGTACCGCCATTAACGGGTATCTATAGAGTAACTTAATCCATCTAATGAAAGTATTCCCAAACACGTAGATTTACAAAATCTTAAAAAGATAATCCCATTCAACCATATCAAATGCCTTTCGGCGTCAAATGAGATGGCAGCGATCGGAGTCGGATCATTCGCCACTGGCCACATGATATTGTTTTTCGGTTGGCCAAGATGTTTGACAATATTTGTTGGATCAGAGAAATTGGATGGTAACTCTTACACTCACTTGGATCTTTGTCCTTTTTAAGAATCAAACGGATCCGGGCTTGTGTCATGGTTGGCGGAAGCTTTCCATTCTTTAATGATTCTGTATAGACTTATAAAAAAATCTGAGCCAGTTCTGTAGCATAAGATCTAAAAAAAAATTCAGCAGCAAAACCATCTGGCCCCGGAGCCTTGCCTGTTGTTAAGGCTATAATCACCTTGTCAAGATCCTCCAAGGTTATCTCAGAATGAAGAGAATTTTTCGTCAGTTTAGGGACCTCATATGGTTCCACAAAGTTTCTAATGTCTTTATCAGTAGACAAAGATGTGGAACAATAAAGATCAAGATAGAATTCTTTAAAAGCATTATTAATTTCAATGGCTGAGGTACATATTTTACCACCAGCACATTTCACTGAGGGAATGGTAGGAAAAGACTCTCTCTACTTTATATATCTAGCGAAAAGCTTCCCTGCCTTGTCTCCTTACTCAAAGTATGACTGTATTGCCCTGAATAGCCACAACTACACCTTCTGAGACAAAATAGTATTATATCTGTATTTCAATTGGGTTAATTCTCAGAGGCCATCATACGACATTCTGTGCTTCAGCTCTGCCTCTGCACTTGTAATACTCCCTTCCAACTCCACGAGTTCTCATGCTTTGGATTTTTTAGTGAATGAGGCATACTGTATAATATAATCCCTAAGAACTGCCCAACCCACACCCACAGAGGATACTGAGGACCAGTTGGTCTCCATATAAACATTGATTTAACATTTGTTGGAATTCAGGATTTTGCAAAAGGGGTACATTAAAGCACCAACTATATGATTTATTTTTCTCCATATATGGCAGCACCTCTAAACTCACCAAGGTGTGATCTGAGACTAAAATGTTTCCAATTGAGCAATCAACAACAGATGGAATGAGGGACTTAGATATCAAAAATAAATCTATTCTATAATTAATCTTATGGACTGATGAAAAAAATGTATAGTCCCTACCAGATGGGTTCAAAAGTCTCCAAATATCTGTAAGACCAAGATTTTTACACATCCTGTGAAACATCATTGTTGCTCTAGAGGGCTTTCACACTTTTGCTTCACTGTGTGAATAGTGAATAGTAAGGACTCTCCTGCTCTTACTTGAGCCTGTACTAAAGAAAACATGCCCACCCCATATCTTCCCAAATGTATCATCTTCCTGCAGGAAAAGATGCATTTCTACACTATATTATATTTCTTACGTTTAAGAAAAGAAATAACCTTCCTTCTTTTTATGGGGTGCCTCAACCCATTCACATTCCATGTGGAGAGAGACAATCCACTCATATTCACTTTTGACATTTAAGAAAAAATAGATTGTGTGTCAAAAATAAAATAATAAAGACCACATTCCACATTGGTGCAACAATCAACCAAAACTTTCCCCAGAACAAAACAAACAGAAAAAATAAAAATGTGTGCATATCCCGCTAAACTCAAACAGTCCATGTACGCCTATGAGAACCCCCACGACAACTTTGCCGTCTGATTGCTCAAGTCCGTTTCTTCTTTACAAAAATTTGTAAGACAGAATTACACAACAGAAGGTAGTCTATAAAACAGACTCAAGACAGTAAGGCGAAATAATACACACACACAAAAAAAAATACATTTATGTTCATCCACTTAACTGTCTCGAAGGAGTGTGCCTCCACAAAACAAGCTCCAGCCACTATCGTAACCAGCACAACAACAAAAAATGGCCATTCAGTTCTTGATTCAAACTCACAACAGCCAACAAGAGGCATAAGCACCCAAAACGAGCAGATGTATCCACAAGCTCTCCCGAAGAAATGATTCTACACAAACAAACTACACTAGGCAGAACCAGCACCAAAATGAACGAAAAAGGTGCCCAGTTTCCTCAAACAGTCGAGTGTATGTTTAATGTGACAGTTCCACTAGGCGGCCACATGAAAATCACCAAATAGCATACTCACTCCAATGTTTTTATGAAAGACAGTGCTTGCTATCTATCACGTTTCTCTCTTGTCGAATTTGCACAGTCTGGGAACAAGAAAATGCTGTGGTTCTTCTAAGAAAGCTTTCCTTTGCTCCTCACGTAACGCAAGATCTTTATCGGTTGATCACAGAAATTTGTCTAGAATTGATCGGAGCATGTCTCACTCAGCGGATCTGCAAGCCAGGACTCCGTGAGCTCGCTCAATTTCCAGCTTATGGCCTGTTATGTTGAGCAGACTCTGGAAGAGCTCATCTAGGAATTTCACCATATCTCGGCCTTCCTCATACTCAGGAATTCCAACAATTCAGACATTGTTTGGTCGATTATGATTCTCCAAATCCTCCAGTTTTTCTGAAAAGCATTCAAAATCTCTCTTGGTCGCTAGCCGATTAGAAGCTAATTCCCTCTCCGATAACTCCAGATAATCGATCCATCTCTCCATGTCTGACAATCTTGTATCCAACTCATCTTTCATCTCCATGGTAGTAATTGATCGATGTATTACAGCAAGATCCTCCAAGTCTGCAATGACTTTTGTCAACATTGTCAACACATTAATCAATTCACGCCGGATTTCATTAATTTCACGTCCAAATTGATTCCGGGGCTTTTGGCCTGTTGCTTCGTGGAAGCACGTAAGTGACATTTAATATCTCCAGAGTATTTTTAATTTTTGACATATTTTCTTCCTAGAACAATTAAAAATCAGGGTGTATCGAATCTCACCAATTTATGACAGAAATTGTAAAAAATTAGTGAAATGTGCAGAGCACGCTGCTCACACATCCACTCCTTGCATGGCGTCACGCGACTCCTGGATTAAAAGATTCTTAAAAGAAGAACTAAATCAATGCAGAACATTATACCTCAAAAGGAGTATAATGTGTACCCCCATTTACAACTAAATATAGTTCACCCAAAAATGAAAATTCTCTTATCATTTACTCACCCTCATACCATCCCAGATGTGTATGAAATTCTTACATCAGCAGAACACAAATGAAGATTTTCAGAATTTTCTGCTCTGTAGGTTCAGCTCTGTAGGTCTTCACAATGCAAAATTTTGATGCTCCAAAAAGCACATAAAGGCAGCATAAAAAAAATTTAAAAAGCAGAGCGCATTGGGCTCTCCCTCTCCCTCACCATCAGTCACCTGCTCTCACTCACCTGAGTGTTAATCACGCACACCTGCAGCTCATTATCATCTCGTCTGGACGTGCACTTAAACCCCACACTCACACTCAGTCAGTGCCTGGCCTTGTTGTAGGTACCTTGGCTGCTGCAGTGGAATACTGCTTTTCTGTTTATTACTTACCTGATTGTCAGTGATCTGTTCCAGATATACAAGATAAGTGATTCTGAGAATACGGCATACGATCTGCTTCAGACTGGCAAGAATAAATTACTTTGTGAAACCTGAGTTTACAGCAAATCCACTCACCTGTTTGAAACTTGCCTGCTATACAACAAACTTCTCTGAATGTTCTGGAAAGGTGACTTTGAGAACTCTGAATGTACTTGTTATACAAACCTGCTCCTCAGTTTATGAAAGTGACTCACCTTTTGACCCTGTGTGAAGTTTAAATTACCTGTTTCGGCACATGTTGGTTAGGATTTAACCATTGGTGGATCTGTGCCTACTGCCTTAGTTCACTGTATGACCAAAGACTGTGTTCAAAGACTGGGTTTATGCCTCCCACGGTTAACGAGCCAGTGCCTATGCCTCCCATGGTTAACAAGCCAGATCCCAAGCCTCCCAGGGTTACTGTCAATGCCAGTAGCCTCGACCATCCCAGAGCCAGTAGCCTCGACCGTCTTAGAGCCAGTGCCAGTAGCCTCGACTGTCCCAGAGCCAATGCTAGTAGCCTTGACCGTTCCTGTAACAATGCTCTCAGTTGTCCGGAAGAAGAGGAGGAGAAGGAGAAGGAGAAGGAGAAGGGCTCCTACTCCTGAGTCTCTGTCCATGTTTATGACCACAGAGGTTGTTCCCGAGTCTTTGTCCATGTTTATGACCATGGAGGTCGTTTACCAGTCTCTGCCCCTGTTCATGACCATGGAGGTCATTCCAGAGTCCCTACCAGTATTCACGAACATGGAGGCCGTTTCCCAGTCTCTGCCCATGTTCACGGCCATGGAGGTCGTTTCCCAGACTCTTCTCGTGCTCACGGCCACAGAGGTCATTCCCCAGTCTCTGCCCGTTCTCACTCCCAGGTCTCCTGACCCCATCCCTGCTCTGTGGCCGCCTCCCAGACCTCCTCACCCATCACCTGTTTGTCAACAATCTGCTCCAGACGTGCAAGAATAAGTGACTTTGTGAAACTTGAGTTTACTGCATATTCACTCACCTGTTTGAAACTTGCCTGTTATACAACACACTTCTCTGAATGTGCTAGAAACTTGACTTTGAGAACTCTGAATGTACTGTATGTCTTGTTATACAAACATGGTCCTCCGTTTATGATAGTGACTCACCTTTTGAACCTGTCTGAATTTCAAGTTACCAGTTTGGGCACATGTTGGTTTGGAATTAACCATTGGTGGCTCTGTGCCTACTGCCTTAGTTCACTGTATGACCAAAACTGTGTTCAAAGACTTTGTTCCTTACCTGAATACTCACCTCCCATTTCTTATCTGCTTTTCCTGTGTACATTGCAATAAACTCCCGCATCTGGGTTCATCTCAGCTCCTGAGTTTGCCTCTCATTACAACTCCTGTGGTTAAATCCATGACTTCAGAAGTGATATGATAAATCTGGATGAGAAACAGATCAATATTGAAGTCAATGTTTGCTAGAAACTTTTCTCTGCCCAGTAGTTGGCGATATGCATAAAGAATGTGAATCACCAAAAACACAAGAAGAAGAATGTGAAAGTTAAAGTGGAGACTGACTGAGCAGGGTGGAGAATTTAAAGTAAAAATTGATTTAAATATTGATTTCACCCAAATCTATCATATGCTTGAGAAGATATGGATTTATGTAACCACTGGAGTCACATGGATTAGGCTACTTTTATAATGACATATATAATTTTTGGTGCTTCAAAATGTTGGCACCCATTCATTTGAATTGTATGGACCAAAACAGCTGAGATATGCTTAAAATCTTAATTTGTGTTCTGCTGAAGAAAAAAAGTCATACACATCCTGGATGGCATATAAGGGTGAGTAAATGATGAGAGAATTTTCATTTTTGGGTGAATTATTCCTTTAAAGCCAGATGTGACATCTGTACCAAACAACTTTACCCACCCCTGCTCTACCTCCTCTATTGTGTGGGAAAAGACATGCCAAGTGACCCTACTTTTGTAGCATTTTTTGCATTCCTTTCATTGTTTTGAACATGTTTTACACGCAACTGTAACTCACTTTGTCAGCATTAAAGGCATTTTAGACCCTACACATAAACTGATTTTAATGTAATCGTTTCATACATTATGATTTAAAAAGGTTATCAGTTTATTGAAAATAACTTTCATCTTTTCATTTCTGTAATCATGTCGCCCTTTTATTATTTGGAATCAGATTAATGTAGTGTTTATCATAGATAAATTATGTATATTAAAAAGTTGACAGTCAAAAATACCTATAAAATACCTATATTTTTTTTAGATTTTCTTAGATTTTTGGAATTAATACTATGATTTAGCAGAATACACATAGAGTACACAATAAGGAACTGTTCATACATGTTTTTGTATGCATAGTCAGCATAGTCATGTTGTTCAGCAACAAAACGTAAAGGTGCCCTCAGTAATTTTTGTCTTTGTGTCATCTTGGACTTACACTGACACCTAGCGGCTTGGATGCAGCATCATTTACAATCAACAGTTTTCAGTTTCAGATGACATTGTGGAACTTTAGTACTCACAGTCAGCCATGATTACTTTCATCAATGAGTGAAAGTGTCAAATAACAGGATGGTCATTGAGATTAAGCGAGTAGTATTCAGCTAGTCATGTGATTCTAACATGGCAGCCCCCATGTGCGGAACCTCTCCATGTAGAATAAATAGCTTTTATAAGGTTACTGTTATGATCTGAGTCTTCATTTGATTGTGTGCTGTCATCATTTCCTACATATTTTGCAAAATTACAATTCATGATTTTAGGAGTTAGAGAGACTTTTTTTTAGCTACTACTTCAGTGTAGGTACTCATTGGGAGAAGAGGGAATGTAGGAGGTGCTGCAGCCTGTGATTCATCAAACACCTATGACATACAAATCATTTAGAAACATTAAGAGTCAACAGCCACCATGAGTAAACAAACATGTAGCTGCTAGCCTGCTATTCAAAGGATTGTGCTAATTTTCCAATTCGCTTCATGGCCTTCATGGCCCCTAACCACATCCTCCACAGTTTTAGCAATAAATATGTTCAGTTAATATGCATTATTAATAAAAATTGTATATCCTTTCTTGAACTTTCCTGACCCGTGACTTAAATTAAATTGGTGCTCTGGAAGGATTTCACCGTGATGCCATCTGACCAGTTTAAATACGGGATGATCCTGTATTTTACAGGATGGGTGGCAACCCTATGCGTGACTATGTGTACTGTGTGACTATACAGAAAATAAAGTTATTTCTGGATTACTACATAAACAAATTTTCCTAGGATAACGGACATAAATAATACGATTTTTATCAAGAGTGGGTAATTAAAATATATAATAAACAACCATCATCGCCCCAACAATAGCTTTTAAATGTAATTCCCACCTGTTGCTCACGTTGACGTTGTGTCGAAGAAGCGACACTAGGGGTCTCTGATCTATGAAAAAAGGCCAATGAGAAGTTGGCAGACAGTATTTGCATACCCCGCCCCCAGACATACAGGTATAAAAGCGGGGAAATACGTCGAGTTCATTCAGAAATTTTCTTCGGAGCCGATGGTTGTACTGCAGCGAGCTCTTCCTGTTCCTCTGACGCTCTCTGCTGTTGGATCTACGGCGCACTACAGCGGCTGTCTCCTTCCTTGCACGGCAGTGCAGTTTGCCCCTGGGCACTTCGACAGTGCTGAGCACATTAAAAGAGTGATATTTCTTTTAAGAGAGTGTTTTTCCTATATTAGAACAAAACACAGTGGTGCTGAACGTCCTTTTCAGGATGCGTCTTTATAAAGATGCCATTCCGCCACTGTGTAGTTCCTGGATGCGGTAGAGTGCTTTCCACTTCAGACGGCCACAGGCGTTGTCTCGTGTGTCTGGTCAGCGATCACACCGAGGCAGCGTTTGTGGATGGTTCATGCTCTCACTGCGAGGGCATGACCATGGCAACGTTGCGGTTGCGGCTCGCTTTCAATAGAAAGCATGCCACTCCAGCTGCCCCCGATTTGCTGCTTCCCACCAGATTGAGGACGATGCAGCTGGCGATAGAGGCGATCTGGGGATGGCAGCAGGTGCAGCTCCGCCGGGTACGCCCCCTCGGACCACCCACACCCCCAGCACGCTAGTTGACTTCCGTCTGTGCTCAAGGAAATAGTGGCTCGCCTCACAGCCAGGCTGCTTATCCTCTGGAGCCCGAAGTGGATGAGCTCACTGCTGCATCGGAGAGCGCGGCGTCTGATGCAGATGACTCCCCTGGGCTGCCACCTTTGGGCCAGCACGACCAGGCTGAGGCTGACGCTCAGATGACCGACATGCTTTCCCAGGCCGCCACCAGCGTGGGCTTGGACTGGAACCCTCCATCCTTCACACAGCCATCGTGGTTGGATGACTGGTTCCTGGGGTCCGGGCGCCGCTCACAGGCTCGCCCCCCCCCCCCCCCCCCAGCTAACGTCATCGTGGAGAGCACCCTTCTCCACTCGTCACAAAGCCACGGGTGGCCCACGGGTACACGGCGATTCCCCAGGTGGTTAGGGCTGGTGCGCTCCACTTATGCCCTGGAAACCCTACCACCTGTCGGGGTTGCCCTGTGCTCCCCTCCAAGGCCTGTAGGACAACATCCCCGCTGACAGCGAAAGCCTACAGCGCCGCTGGACATGTCCCTTCCACCCTGCACGTCATGGCCCTCCTGCAAGTCCACCAGGCCAAGGCGCTCAAAGATCTGCACGGGGGTAGCCCTGATCCCGATGTGCTGCAGGAACTGCGATCAGCGACTGACCTCGCCCTTTGAGCCACGAAGGGTACAGCGCAGTCACTCGGCCAGGCGATGGCCACGCTAGTGGTCCAGGAACGTCATCTGTGGCTGAACTTGTTTGAGATGCGTGAGACCAACAAGGTTCGCTTTCTCAACGCCCCTGTCTCCCAGTTCGGCCTCTTCGGCGACACTGTCGAGGACTTTGGCCAGCAGTTCTCCGCGGTGAAGAAGCAGATGGAGGCCATATCTCACATCCTGCCCCACCAAAGCCTGCCGCTATAGGCCATGCCACATCTGCCCGCCGAGGGCGTCCTCCTGCGTCCTCGAGCACCCCGCAGGAAGCAGACGCCCCCCGTCTCATGGACCCCCTCGAGGACCCGGAAGGCTCCCAGGTGCTCCTGAGATGCTCGACTCAGAGCCTGAGATGTTAGCTCCGGAGCTGGTAAGACCAGTCCATCCCCCGGTAGAGGGCCAGGAGGAGAATCTTTTGTGAAATTTATTTCATTTGCCACCCCCCTACACGGGGCTGCGGTACCCACATTCTCAATAACAGAGCTATTTCCTTTGTCTCTGGGTCACCTGGCCCGCAGATGCTGTTCTCACGGCACCCTGCCGCCATATCTCTTCAGTCCCAGCAGATGCGGACCCACGCCTTCAGCCCCACGACTGTTCCCCGGCCGGCCGGTTCCAACGAGTCCAGAGGACGCCTACACTGGACCTCCTCCTCAGTCGCTAACCCGCCCCCTGCCGGGTGTGCGGAGGTAGGTAAGTGCTTTGAGTCTTTTACACTAGAGCCTTGGGACGCATCTTCGCCTCCCGATGGCGTACTACCTGCTCCACCCCTCTGCGAAGCTCCGCCGGGTTTGTCAAAAATAACCGTCCCCTTGGTGCCCCTAGCGCAGAGCTTGGATGCGTGGCTTTCACTTCCCAACCCGTCACGCTGGCTGGCCCGGACCATTCGACTTGGTTACGCAATTCAGTTTGCCAGGCCCCCACCCCCCTTCGCGGGCGTCCGCTTTACCGCAGTATACGGTGAACATGCCAAATCCTTGCGCATGGAAATCGCTACTCTTTTACTCAAAGACACGATAGAGCCTGTCCCTCCAACTGAAACCAAGAAGGGTTTCTACAGGCCCTTACTTCGTTGTACCCAAGAAAGGCGGCGGCTTACGACCAATCTTGGACCTGTGAGTTTTCAACCGGGCTTTGCTCAAACTCACGTTCAAAATGCTACCGCAAAAACACATCTTAACTTGCGTCCGGCATCTAGATTGGTTCGCAGCGGTAGACCTGAAGGACGCGTACTTCGACACACGTCTCGTTCCCTCCATCAGGGAACGGAGGTTATATCCGTAACCTAGACGTTTTCTTTTACATCAATGTAGTCAAGTGTTTTGTGACCTTGTTGCGTTATGATGCACAATATTTGATTGTTTGAGGGCACAAATAAGATTAAACTTGTGCAACTAAATAGCTTTGTTGATCTTTTTAACAGGGTTGTCATCTCTTAAACAAGGTGTTTGTAAATGAAGCTACATGCTAAAGGTGTATTAAAAAATTAATAATTAAATAATTTTTCACAACAATAAATACATAAGGTATCACTCAAAATCAGTTACTTTAGATAAAATTAAAAACACACATAACAGTGGTTACAGGTCACAGGTAGTAGATTTAAGGGCCAGATGGGGTTTGTTCTGCCCCTGTATTTAGTTACCCTATAGCGGTA
The DNA here is from genome assembly GCA_032164185.1 of Moxostoma hubbsi. NCBI lineage: Eukaryota > Metazoa > Chordata > Actinopteri > Cypriniformes > Catostomidae > Moxostoma > Moxostoma hubbsi. Next base: position 10,401,427 of record JAVLUX010000051.1, read on the forward strand.
ATTCACATTTCATCCTTTGTGTGAGTCTGGTGTACCTGAGCAACTATACAGATGGACAGGAAATGTGCTAAAACTGAAATGAGTGTTGATGTCAAGACACACCAGACCCCTGTCTTCAAGATGGCTGATTTAAAAATTGGTCATTTTATGATTAGTTTTATGCCTACTAATTTATGGTTTAGTTATTTTATGCTGATTTGAGATTCTTTGGGGCTGTTCACACCAAACATGTTTCTGCCTCCATTTGTCTGATGAATTTGTTGTAAAATAACGCACATCTAGATTGGTAATGCAGCTAAGACGCAAAGCGGAGACATTGCTTGGCATTATTATCTGATTTACTTAGCCAATGTCTATCTTTCATTTGGTTATTTTGCAGTGGTAGCCTGTACAGCTCTTTTAAATAACTGAAATAATTTGGCGAAGTGATTTGGAACCATTTATGGGTGGTCACACTACACTTCATGCTCTATTCAGTCCCATTCAAATGCATCGCATGTCACAAGCTGACCTCTTGGCTCAATTCAAAGAATAAAGTATACTGCATATTTTAAAGCTGCATGTTTTATTGTTGCAGGGATGATCCCCCAGAGTTCACAAGCTTTTTACTTGACCTAAAAACAGTCTACAGATATTCTGGGCACCTTTTAGTTTTTTGTAAATGGCCAGAGTGGTGTGTGTCAGCCTAATGAGGCAGAGAGAAACATGGCATTTGGCAAGGTGCTGGGGCACACTAATTGGCTTCTCAGATTACTGTACAACCAGGCAACCTGATCTGCACCAGTGGCCTTCACTAACGCGCATGCGCACACACACAGACTCAGCAAAGTCTACAGCTCACCTACCATACATTACCATGTTAATCCCCTGTTGAAGACCACTGCCTTAGGAGATATAAAAAAGAAAATAAAAGAAAAAATTTCAAGAACATATAGTTCTTCATCAAGGTTGGGCAGAATGCTTAAAGAAAGTATTCTGGGCTGAATCCAAACACTCTCTGAATTTTATTCAGTACATCACATGAAAAATTAACATATTCAGAATGCTTTTAGAATACATGATTATAAGGGCCAGGTACAATTAGAAGAATTATGTGTGCTATGTCATTACTATCTTATCTGACTCTACACCTATGGTTTTAACATCTAAGTTATTTTGAATAGCTAGTTTCTTTAAATTAGATGTGTGTTCGGACTCTTAATGTTTTTCTTTATGAATGCCAAAAGGCTACCAGAAAGCAGATTGTGGTCAACTATAGTATTTAGCACACAATTTGACATGTCAGAAAATGCTGCCTGTACATTCAAGACCCAAATGCCCCTGTCTGTGACTTTGCACATGAGCAGCATGTAACCTATATGAATTATAATAAAATGGATTGTTCTGGACCTGGATGCTGATTGTCAACAGCCATGCTTTATTCACGATAAAGCACAGCTGTGACCTATCACGGGACTTCTATTTGTATCACTCCACAGCACTCATAGCTGACAGCTAAGTTGTATTGAGCATTTATGAGTAATATGAAATTCATTCAGATTTCAAGAAATTCCCACATTAGATATTAATATAAATAGTATATTATGTTATATTAAGATAAAAAGATGTATTCACATGTATAACATTGACTTTGCTGTAGTTAATGTATATTTTGAAATGTCAGATAATGTAGTAAAAAAATTTAATTGCATATTAATTAAAAAATGTATATTTGTTAGTTAACATACCAATAAATATCAAGCTTTTTACGTGTATGAACAGTTACCAAACATATTAATGACTTATAGTTATGGATGAAAACCATCGGGTTATGAATAATTTATAAGCATGTATTCTACCTGGTCAAAATTGACCAGTGAATGCAAAAGATGTATGCATTTTCTAAACGCAATAGAAGGGTTAATATATCTGGACAAAAAAATGTATGTCATGTCACTGACCCACATTTTTTGGAAGTTGCATTTAAATTCCACTTGGTGCAAAAATAAGATTAGACATGTGTAACATACTCCTCATTTCTCTCAACAGAGCTTGCCAAACTCCCCTTTATTTGTTTTTGCTTTTGAATAAAGCCAGTGCGCATGCTGAAAAAAATGCATTCAGAATGTTTATAGGCATTTTAACAGTGGCATATCTAACTTAAGTTATCCTAATCATGGTGCAGGAGGTGTGATGCCAGACTGATAAATAATGAAAGGGGTCAGCTATTAGGTGGTTTGACCTCAGGTTAATCACCTTGAGAGAGAGAAAGAGAGACTGTTCATTCACAATATCCCAAGTAACAAAACATAGGAAGTGTGCTGAGCAATGACAATCAGATGGTTTTATTTATAAAAGTCAAACAATGTCTACCAACTGATTTCAAAGAACCATGTTTTATACTGTTCTAAAACTGTTAGAAACTACCAGAAAACAGTAAAATCAAGGCAAACTTTATTTTTATTCAAATGTGTCAATATACACAGGAGAACAAAATGACATTATTTTTAAATGCTCTGGTACAATATATTGACCATAGACAATTAAAAAGGACAATGTGTGACATTATTCAACATGTAAAAGTATACACAGTAAACCTTGTGCACGCAAAGCATCCCACAACAAGCACAAGACATAACATGACACAATACAGCATGTGAAGTAGTATACTGAGGTACTATAAGAGTACACTGAGGCAAATTGCATTCATAACAGTATACAAATAATTGAAAATCAATTCAGATTGGCATAGAGGGTTGGTGGACAGTCCCACAACAGAACATACATAAAACAGTATGTAGTTAGCCTATATGAGGTTGGTAGCAGTCTATAATAATAATAAACAATTATTACAGTAATGTTATTACAACTCAATTTTACATTAAGAAATGGGAAGTGAGTGATGCAGAAGTGAACAAAAGTCGCAGCTGTGGTGCATAGGGAGATATTTGAGGTATCACTCATGTACAGGGGCAGACTGGCCATAGGGAGAACCGGGATTCTCCCTGTGGGCCAGGCGCGAAATGAGGCCGTTTTTTTTTTTTTTCAAATCCAGGGCTGATTTCTCTTCCCAGTCCGGCCCTGCTCATATATGCTAAATTTTGATACTTCGGGTAAGAAGTTTAGATACCCTACCTTACCCTAAAGTATGAGAAATAATAATGCTTGGCTTAGCATGCAAGACTAATAATAAATCTCAACATTGTTTAGAAAAAAAAAAAGTGACCAGATTGATTTTTGAAGCTGTTTATGAACCCAGAATGTTGCCATGTCTATATTGGAAGAGATCTGTTTGCTTAAACCATTCAAACAAAGAATACATTTGACTTTGGCACCATGTCGTTTTATCAGATGGCTCCTCGAGGAATATTCTGTTGCCATCAAACACATCTGCTTATATCCATATATAACCTATATCATTTCTGCATATATTTTAAATCGATTTTGGAATTTTAACAGCCGTGGAGTTTTCTTTGAAAGTGGAACCTCATAAGAGACAAAAAATTTTACTCGCATTATACACGCAGTCGGCTCATGCACCAAGCGCAAGACAGTGTGAACGAGCTTCTCTCATGAACACTCCAAGGAGACTGAAGAATAAGGACAATAAGTGAATAAGGACTTAAATTTTGGTCTGTTTCTCACCCAACGTGATCATATCGCTTCTGAAGACATGGATTAAACCAGTAGAGTCATATGGATTAATTTTATGCTGCCCTTATATCCTTTTTGGAGCCATTTTATGTACAAAATCAATAAAAATATCTTTGTTTGTGTTCCAGAGATGAAAGAAAGTCATATGAGTTTGAAACCGAATGAGGGTGAGTAAATGATAAAATAATTATAATCTGTGTGTGAACTATCCCTTTCAATCTTCTGAGCAATGAAAGAGCAACCTCTGAGAAAAATAAATTCTGGGATCTGATGCAGCCCAAATCGCAGGTATTTATCCAGTGGTTGTTTTTGAACTGATACCTCCTGAGCGCTTCACAGAAAGGTGTATCAAGCAAGCCTGAAAGAAAAACACATATTTATGCCTGTAAAAATATAATCATCATTGAGTTGGTGTTGGATCAGCTCCACATGTTGCTGACGGGTGTCAAATATTTCAGGTGACTTTGGTGACCTTTGAAGGTTTGCTTGTATGGCCTCACCTCAGGCTTCTGCTGCAGGCTTTGAGTTTTGATGAGGCTGCCTGGGGAGCAACTGATCCCAGAAATACTGAAAAGGCAGTTTCCAGAGCTGTGGTAAAAGACAGGGAGGCTTTGTTGGGGCTTTTAAGAGTGAAGGGCCATTTCCTGCCTTCACAGGAAGAAGTCATATTGGAAACAGATTTGCTCGCCCGTCTGTGTGTGATCTGGAGCTCTGTACTAAATGCTAAAGGGAGAAATAGAACTGATCTTCTTATTAGAGGAACACAAGGACTGCTGTGTGTTAGCAGCACATTATGAGGGAAGATGAGGGATCTGTCTTGAGTATGTGTCTCTTTACTAAACCTATGCTCATTATTACTATCATTGGCACATCATGCCAATATTTTCATCTTTAGCCTAATTTATTCTTTAATAACTTTTAACTAAGTAATGTTTATTTGTTTATTCTTTTGTTATTCCAGTTCATTTCTAATTTTACTCTGCAGTTTTATATTTTTATTACTGTATTTTTATTATAATTTATTTATCTCATATACTTTTTTATTTACATATAAAAGGTAAATATCAATAGAATAAAACAAAACAAATACATGAATGTTTCCTATTACAAACTTAGGCCCCTTACAATATTTAAATGGTGTCTTCCTTTTCATACAATGCCAATTTAACCTTTGAAATTAACAAAGTATCTAAACCTTAACTCAGTCAGATAAAGTCTGTTCTTCCATTTTATTTGTAAATATTAACTGTTTATTCCATTTGCAACATTGTTATTTAATTTGATTAATTTCACACTGCTTTGGCACTACAAATGTACAGTTTTGTCATGCCAATAAAGCACGTTAAATTGAAAACTTGAATTGAGCTTGAGAAAAGACTTTAAAAGTAAATTAAAAAGACTATAAAAGTACGATAATAAACAGGGATGAAAAAATTATGTTTTGAAACTAATCCGCTGTGTCTTTCCACTTCCTGCTTCTTAATATTGTTATGTTTTTAAAAAGATCAACTCAATCTCTTCATAACTCTCATTTTTTCTCTGCGGCAGTTTGCTCCTGTATCGGTGCAGGTTTTAAAATATAAACACATAGGAGAGCCAAATATGGGAGGCACCCGATCATGAGAGGAGACAGTGGCTGCCCACACAGGCACAGGCTGAGTCTCATAAGCTCTACAAACATAAATACTGCAGCCAGTTCAGATTCAGAGAGAAAGTTTCTGCAGGAACCCAAACCAGTGGGAGTGAAGATATGAAACCTTCCACTGAATGCAGCCAGCCATCTATTGGGTATATATAAAACTGTCAAAGCCGAGCCAACTGACCCTGGCGTCAACCCAAACATCACCTTCCTGCAGCACTCGAGAGAGCATGAAACTTCAGCACACTTGCACACACACTTACACACCCGACAGCAGATCCATGTGTTCCACAACTCTCTCCCTCTCTGCCATTTTAAAAGTACTTTTAGTATGTTTTCTTTGCATACAATATATTCAAAGAATCAATAATAAATAAATAAATAAATACAAATAATGTGTCAATATTGGTAATAAATAACAATAATATAATAATCATAAGACATTAATGAACATTATGAATACTTCATTAAAATAAAATACACATTGAACAATACATTAATAAACACTACAATTACTCTTGTACAGATATACACAGAAAACTAGCCATACAAGATGAACTCTCTCACATGCACACCATCTTTACTACTAAACAATGTTTTAGATGACACTGTTAACACTGGAAGCTGCATTAGTTAATAACCTTTAAACTATTGAGTCAGTACAGCCAGACAGCACTACGGTCTGCCTAAGATCATCTGAATAAAATCCAGTAACCGTTTCCTATTGGAGCCGTAGACGTTGGTTGCCACAGAGATGGTCTTGGGGTCAGAGAAAGTGTGCCAGTGTAAGGGCCCCCCCACACTGAGGCAGGACACCTGGTTACACTCTGTGTACATTACTATAGCTCTGGGGATGCCTTGTTCATGTTTTCCCTTAAGTAAGATTGTGGCAAACCTATACAAGAGGGCATAAAAAAGGCATTGGAGCATTCGATTTTTTTAAATGCTCTCGATTCCAATCTTAACCACCAATCATTTGTTAAACAATGCAAATACTGAAGTCATCATGTACAAATTAACCTAGTCTGCCTAGATAACATTTAGCTACAGACAAGTTGAGGTATTTCTAAACAATTAGCAATACTTTAAGTTCTTAGTAGCACAAACCAAGCTGAACATAAATAGCGATATTGCTTTTGAAAATAACAGTGTTTCTTGAAAATCATATCTTTGTTTACAGTATTCTCAAAAAGCATTTAGACACTTAAGCCACCCTTAAAGGGGTCACATGAGGAATAAAATTTTCCTTGATCTTTTAAAATATAAGAGGTCATTGTACTATAAAAACTACCCACTGGTGCTCAGTCAGTCACACAGTTGAAGTGGAGAGAGATGGCGCTTATCATAGGAGATTCATCCAATGTGAACTTACACAGGAAACCTTCATGTGCCTGTCTGGATTTATCGTTTTTTCTACATAAACATGCACAGACAGACATCTTTAACTGTTTGATACACATCTAGGGCCGCTTTAAAAACACAGTGTCAAGTTACAACTCTGAAGATGTGAAGCTCTCTGTCATTCAGCTGCTGCCTCTTGCTGTTTTGAGCACAAATGCGTCATGGACGCCTTCTTTGCTCATCTGCGCTATTTTTAGTTTTTGGTCTATGAAATGGTGAAGACACATTTTTGGATGTGTCTTCAGCTTATTTTAGAGAGGATTGTATGTTCGGCTCATAACATACCAGTCATAATACAGTTCAAGCTTTGCAAAGGAACTGTTATTGAAGGATGGGGCAGTTAAAAACACTTGGATGCGATCGCAAAAACTATGAGTAAACGGTTTCATTCATGTATATTTCTTATGTCATGACTGTGTGATAGTTTATGGTGCTGACACCCTGTTTACACCAGAGCGCCTGTTCTATTGCTTTTGTGTGAGTATTAACAGTCGTGCTTGAGATTAACAGTTTTATATATTCGGATGCAATGTATTGGATGTGCATTATGTGTAAACCCTGACATTCAACTTTCTAATGTTTTTGGTGCTTAATTTTTTGCGAGTCACAAAATGCAAACAGATGTATGTATTAAGATAATTCATGTTTTACATGTATTTCACATTTATAATATTATTTTGAGATATATGTGTAACCAAAGTAAAGTAATTAATATATCTCTAAAATAATTGAAAATCAGTAACTGTAATCTAATTACAAGAATTTGAAATGTAATGCATTTTTTTATTACTTTGTAATTAAATAACATCCAACACTGGTCTTGAGAAAAGGTCTAACATTTATTTGGAGATGCCAATCGGTTTCATATTTTGTATAATGCAATTTAATTAATACATATTTGAGTGTGGCTTAAATGTCCAACTAGTCTTTGGAGCCACAGTAAATCTACAAATAAAAGTTTACCATACATTACTGCATGTGTTCATCATTAAACATTGTAAAACTACATTGCAAGATTCCATAATTCTACAAGTGACAAGCTTTGCTTTTGCAAAAATTGACTTATCGTTAAGTAATTCTATGATCTACAACAATGTTTGCTTTTATTTTAAGATGTCTGACTCAGTTGAAATCCATCTGAGTTTCAGCTTTTCCATACACATAGTTGAGAAACATTCAAATTAGCCAATGGAAAGATTTGTCCTTCCAGAATGTTTTTGTTAACTGTGTAAGCTCTGCTTGCAATAGGCTCCCTGCAGTAACTTGTGGAGGTGCAATTAGTTTAAAATGACAGGAGAGTCAAAAGGGAACAAGATTAAAGATACCTTTCTGAGTCATTCTGACACAACTTGCATTTCTGTAAGTCTAAAAACATTCAGACACAGTATACCCAATCATTAAAGCATTCTTACTGTCTCTTAACTATTGCTCACACCAGCCAGTACATTTCAGCATTCAAGGCTAATTTTCATTCTTTGTTTATCTAAGCAAGTTAACACCAGGCTATTTAGCTTTTCTCTCCACTCTATTTTGTTTCTCTTCCTATATTTAATCTAATTCTTAGCCTTTTCTTCCCTTTGACATGATTTTTCTGCACCAGTGCATAGCTGGCTGGCTTCAAAGCCTTTTGTCTCCTTGGACAGTGAAATAAGCCCTCAACTTTACCTGGGCAGGTGCTGGCAGCCAGGCGTATGTATCCTAGCAACCAGGCAGGTGGGCTGAGTGTAAGCCGAGGCAGGCAGATGTTAATATGTTGAGAAGTTGTGACTTAAATTAGCAGGTTCCACACAAATAGGGGAGACTAACATTAAGTGCCGCCAATATGAATGAAAACTTTAATTCATGAATTTCCTTAAATTAAAACACATTGCCTATTGGGTGGGAGTGGCTGAATAATATCTGCAACAAATTAAGACTTTTAATAACAAAAACAACTCAATCTGGAAAAACTGACATAAAACAAATCTAGTCTGCATATGTTCAATTTGAAGTAGCACTGCTCCCTCCCTTTGCCTCTGCCTCTCTCTCTCACTACTCACACATGTTTAACAAAAGTAAAGTAATTTGCACTTATGGTGAAATTTAATCATTATCAAAGCTCAACAAGTGAAATATCACCCACAAGGGCAACAAAGGTATGAAATGTGAACACTGGTGGAGTGGTAGTCCTACTGCGGTCAGCAGAATTTTTAGTTTTTAGAATCTTGCCAGTCTTTTTACACAAGTCAGTCAGGCAATTTGCACGAGACAAACACAGTGTTCCGAAAATGAAATAAATTCTGTTTTTATCATAATGTCTTGAAGGTAAATATGTACACGATGAGCCAAAACATTGTGACCACCTGCCTAATATGTTGTCGGTCCTCATCATGCCACCAAAACAGTGACGACCCACCGAGGCATGGACTCTACAAGACCCCTGAAGGTGTCCTGTGGTATCTTGCACCAAGATATTAGCACAAGATCCTTCAATCCTGTAGATCGCAAGGTGGAGCCACCATGGATCTGACTTGTTGGTCCAGCACATCCCACAGATGCTCAATCGGATTGAGATCTGGGGAATTTGGAGGCCAGGGTAACACCTTGAACTCTTCAACAATGTGTTCAGTGTGGCAGGGTGCATTATCCTGCTAAAGAGAGGCCACTGCCATCAGGGAATACCACTGACATGAAGGGGTGTACCTGGTTTGAAGCGATGTTTAGGTAGGTGGCACGTGTTAAATTGATGTCCACATGAATAGCCAGACCCACGGTTTCCCAGCAGAACATTGCCAACAGCATCACACTCCCTCCACCGGATTGTACTTCCCCAGTTAAATGGCACGCATGCACACATGATGTAAAAGAAAACGGGACTCATCGGACCAGGCAACCCTTTTTCACTGCTCCAAGGTCCACTTCTGATGCTCACGTGCCCATTGTAGGCACTTTTTACGGTGGACAGGGGTAATCATGGTCACTCTGACTGGTCTGCACCTACGCAGCTCCATACACATCAGGGTGTGATGCACTGTGTGTTGTGACACATTCCTCCCGTAATCATCATTATCATTTTCAGTGACTTGTGCCACAGTGGACCTTCTTTTGGTTTGGACACACACACACACACACACACACACACACACACACACACACACACAAATCCAGGGGTGAAATTATGAGGTAAATTCACTCATACTCAATCTGGATCTCTTTAGTGGAGCCACATAGTGCCAGAACACACAAAAATTTTGGCAAGAGCGGCAGAGATGTTTCTCTAATAAGCTGCGGGAAGAACTGGCTGCAACATATCAATTTGTTCCTTGGATTTTGCCTATATTTGTACACCAAGTTGTTCAGAGAATAAACAGGCTCTTTGACAGAGTTCAAAGAGGCAAGTTACTTTTGGAATGGCTTGTGACAAAGTACTAAAGCAGGAGGGTTACAGCGTATCCTCAAACCAACTGCTGCTGCAAATATCCTCTGCTCTCAATAAGTTAAGCTTGAAGGCTAGTAAGCCTAAAAGAGTATCTGAAACATTCAAAGTCAATGAAGCTGTAGGGTTGACTATCAGCCTTTAATCATCTATATATATGAGATATATTGGAAACTTTTCTATTACACGGATGGATGGACAGACTGACTTTTCCTAATTGGAAAGTTCAAACAAAAATATTTTTCGATTTTTTTTCCCCCTAGTTTTTCCTACTAGGAAAAGTGTCATGGAATGCATCTTAAAGTCAGAATTATAACTTGTAGGCTCCTGCAGAAATTCTCAACTCAAATTTCAACAAAATGCAGGGGCATGATGTCACACAAACATGTCGACACTCAGGGAGTTATACAAAGTAAGTGATAAACATTCACTAATATCGATAGATGAGTTAGTTTCCACATTACATGATATTAAACCTTGTTTAACAAACGCTTGCAGAAACAAGTGTATAAAACATTATCATTTCTTTTGATAATCATACACCTGTAGCACAATTGCTAGCGCTGCAGCATTGTTTATTGTTTGGAGACATCTCTATTGAGAGTCAAACCCCTGCTAAGCTAACCGGAGCATTGCAGTTTTGTTTCCTTAAAAGTCATCTTCCGAATATCAGGGAATGGAATGCATTTATGGTCGGAGATATCAAATAGGAATATCCCACATCCAACTGGAATGGAACACAGCATAACTGTGTACTCTACGATACGAAATTTATTGCAAGCAACGTTTAAATCGCAAATATTATTAGATAGATTTTTCCAGGTTTTATAGACCACCTTGGTAGATTCATAAGAAAAATACAGATTTCTGAATGTCTGTTCGGGAGATGTTCATTTCTCAAAATAGTCATGCTGCAGTTAAAATTAGGCTTGCTTGAGCATTAAGTGTCATTTCAAGTTCTGGCATTCGTGTGTGGACGTGTTTTTAAAATGTCAATTGGTATTACTAGTTAGCTGTGACATGATGTATGATGCCCAAAGGCATAGGGAGTCTTATTCATTGTGAAACTGTGTTTCCTTAATGGCATGAATCACACTGAAGGCCTAGACTTTAAATGCACCGCCCGCCACTGCATCTATATCACACACACACACACACCCACACACACACACACACACTCAGAGGGAGAGAGAAAAAAGATACACAACATCCTGAAAGAAAGCCCAGCACCATAGGCTCACTTTCTAAAAACTGTCTTTTGTAAAAAATCTTTTCATCTCAATTAAACAAAATTTAAAAAAAGAAGAAGAAAGGCACAGATGTAGAGCAGAAAGGCATCTGAATCTGATATCTGGCTTTTCAATCCCCTTCTCTCAGCTTTCACACTGATTATTATTCCTACATTCTAATTGGTGGTTTTGGCTGTGAATGGTTTGTGGTGCATGCGTGTGTGTGTGTGTGTGTGTGTGTCTGCGTGTGTGATCAGCCTAAAAGCCAGTATGTGGATGGTCATTTTAGAACAAATTTTATAAACAGATGATTATTTCAGCTCTTGTCAAACAACTGTAACTGAAAAAACCATGTGATGGTAATGGTGGGTAAGGATCATGTCACTTTCATTTTTAATTGAAAATATTTTAAAACCCATTTGCACACATTCATACTTGGATTTGATTATCAGTGACTCAAACGCCACTGGTTCTTGCTTGTCTCATCACAACCATCACTGATGTCAAACCTGGTTTTATGCATTGAGGCGGCAAGTTTGAATATGCCCAAGTGGGATTGAGATATCACAGCTGTGTCAAGGGGAACATTTTCAGTGAATAACAACTGAAATTTGGGTCTATTCCTCACACAAAGCTGTCTCGTGACATCATTCCAAGGCCCAAAATTTACTAAGATCCTAAATAAATGGTTCTTATTTGCTCGTGCAATCTATCAAATTGCATTTGCATGTCATGGGTGTATTGTGGGTAATTTACTAAGAATAAATACATAAATAACCACATGTGCAAATATGTCAGACACATCCTCCAAAAGAAGGTTTACGTGCTGTAATTGTAGCAAATGGAAGCATACAGCTCACATTTTATTTGATTTTATTCAATATAATGTAAGATTTGTAAGATGTAAGATGGATTTATTATAAATGCCATTTATATTAGGTATATAATTATTTTTAAATGAAATCCTCAAACTCCATGCTATATAGACAGCTACCCTTTACAAGCAATGTTTTGCCCGTTAAAATCAATGTTTAAAAAATTTAAATAGGACGTATCTTGTACATAAATTGAGTTATACACATTGTATAATTATCATCCGTGGCCAGACTTTATTTTGCTCATATTGGAGGCACATTAGTAGATCAGCTCAGGCATTTTTTGTGTTTTTTTTTTTTTTAGAGCACAAATATATGGACTACTTGGTATTCTACCTTTTATTTTGGTACATTTGTGTCCTTTTTGTGTCTGTCACCATCTACCTTCACTCTATGGGGAAAAAAACTATCTGGATATTTAGCAATACATCGTTTTTTGTGTTCAATTGAAGAAGAAAAATATAATAATACAGTTTTTGAATGAGAACAAATGTAAGCATTGTGCAGCGTTATTGATTATATTAAGAGCATTCTAGTTTTGAACGTGTTGAATTGCTCACTTGTAGTGTAGATGGGGTGGTTGTGTGGTCGGGTGTGAGAACTAGAACGGCTCAAAGGTAACTGGATAAGGAGAAAGCAGTGGAGGCGGAACACACAAGGGATGTGGGAAAATTGGTGCAGTGCACTTGCACTTAACCCAGCAGGCAACAGCCAAGGTGAGCTGGCCTGCAAAAGATTAACTAATTTTCTTTTAAGGAAAATGAGTCACAAGAAACATGGGGGCTGAAAATTTTAACCCACCAGATCATTACATTTCACATATAGAGATACACATATCACCAGTGTTGGGCAAGCTACTCAAACAATGTAGCAAGCAGTGTTGGGTAAGTTACTTTTTAAAAAGTTAATCCACTACTGATTACTAATTACTTTTGGAAATTTGTAATTAGATTACTTTACTAATTACTTAATCTGGAAAGTACCTATATTACTAATTACTGTAATTTGAACTTTCTAAAGCCAGTCAAACCTGTGGAAAAAAAAATACTAATGTGACACTAATAGTTATTTTAGTACTTTAATATTGACTGAAATATTAACCAAACTACAGCAATATGAAAAAGAAAGAAACTTGGCTAAAGAGATCCAATGCATTTCTAAATATGCAGCTTAACCTTCTTATCTCAAATATGCTGAGGTAGTATTTTCAGATATGTGTGTGTATATGTCCACTATCTTCAATTTTCTTAGCTGTGTGTGACATGTATGTGTACAGTAAGCTTGTTTACCTGTGTTCCCCTTCTGTCACTCACTCGACATTGTGTCAAATGCAGTGACACAATGGGTCTTTCTTGAGAGCCTTGCGTACTTTCAGTCAGATTGAAAGGTTGTGCAGCAGCAAGCTGAATCTCAATACTGTTCCACTCGCCTCTATAGCAGAGCATTGCTGTTGGATCTATGGTGCATTACCAGTGTCTTTTTCCCTCTCTGCATGCTGTGCAGTCCACGCCCCTGGGCGCTTCGACAGCGCTTCTGTTAAAAGAGTGCATACTTCTAAAAGAGAGTATTTTCCCTCTAATTTTTTCCCTCTAATTTTCCCTTTATTTTCAGTTGCAAAAGAGCAATGCACAGCAGGGATTGAACGTCATTTTCAGGACGCATCTTTTTAGTTCCTGGATGCGGTCGATTTCTCTCCAAAACTGACGGTCATAGATGCTGCCTAGTGTGCCTGGGAAGCGATCACACTGAGGCAGCGTTTGTGTATGGTTCATGTACTCACTGCGAGAATATAACCATGGCAAAGTGAATGCCACTTCAGCCACCCCCCGCACCGGTCCTTCTTTCCACGGGATTGAGGACGACTCGGCTGGCGATGGAGCTGGGTCGAACCACCCAGCCCCTGGCATGCTCGCTTGCTTCTGTCCAGGCTCAAGGTGAGTGCAACTCACCTTACGGCCAGCCCACGTTCTCCCTTGAGCCCCCTGAGTCGGATGATGACATCGCCGCTGCATCGGAGAGCATGCAGGGGTCTGACGTAGAAGACTCGACTGGGCTGCCACCTTCGGTTCAGCCCGCTCAGTCTGAGGCTGACGCTCAGACGGCCGACTTGCTTTCCCGGGCTGCCATGAGTGTGGTGTTGGACTGGAACCCTCCGTCCTCCCCACAGCCTTCACGGCTTGATAATTGGTACCTCGGTTCAGAGCGCCGCTTCCACCCACACTCAGCTCAGTACATTTCTTCCAGTAAGTGCATGATGAGCTGACGAGGACATGGAGGGTACCTTTCAATGCCCGGAACGGACTTCCTTACTCGTCCGCTCTCACTACCCTTGATGGTGGGGGGGCCCATGGGTACACGGAGGTCCCTCAGGTGGACAGAGCGGTTGCGATCCACCTGTGCACTGAGAATGGCGCCACCTGATGGGATCGCCCGGTACTCCCCTCTAAGGCCTGTAGAATGATGTCGTCACTGACCTCCAAAGCCTACAGTACCACTGGTCAGGCCGCCTCCGCCCTGCATGCTATGGCTCTCCTGCAGGTCCACCAAGCCAAGGCACTCAAAGAACTGCACCTGGATAGTCCTGACCCCCGACCCAGAGAGCAGGATCTGCGCTCTGCCACCGACCTCGCTCTCAGAGCCACGAAGGTCACAGCTCGTGCACTCGGTCAGGCGATGGCCACCATCGTGATCCAGGAACACCACCTCCGGCTGAACATGGTCTAGATGCGCAATGTTGACAAGGCCCACTTTCTCAATGCCCCCAGCAGTTTTCGCCGGTAAAGAGGCAGATGAAAGCAATTTCACACATCATGCCGCTGCGCCACCTCAACACTTCCTATGGTTCGTGTTCGACGGCCAGTCGTATCAGTACAAGGTCCTCCCCTTCGGCCTGTCCCTGTCCCCTCATGTCTTCACAAACGTCGCAGAGGCAGCCATTGCCCTGCTACGGGAAGTGGGCATCCACATACTCAACTATATCCATGACTGGCTCATTCTAGCTCACTCTTGAGAGTCACTAGGCACCTCAGTCGTCTAGGGCTTCAGGTCAACTGGGAAAAGAGCAAGCTCGCCCTGGTTCATAGCATCTCTTTTCTGTCTCAATGACAGAATGCGCATGCAGTCGGTGCTCAGGTGCCTCACTCTCTTCGAGCCTGGCACAGCGGTTTCTCTAAAACAGTTCCAGAGGCTCCTGGGGCATATGGCATCCTCGGCCACGGTCAAGCTTCTCGGGTTGATGTATATGAGACTGCTTCAGCACTGGCTTCAGACTCGAGTCCCAAGATGGGCATGGCGCATACCATGAGTTAATAACCCCTTCCTGCATCAGACTTTCAACCCTTGGACAGACCTCTGTTTTCTGCGGACTGTAGTCCCCCTACAGCAGGTGTCCAGATGTGGGTTGGGGCACCTTGTTGCTGGGGGCACGCAGCTGCTGGCTCCTGGATAGGAGCGCTGGCTTATCAACTGCCTAGAGTTGTTGGCTGTATTCCTTGCCCTGCGGAGGTTTCTCCCACTAATCCGGGGCAAGCACGTCTTGATACATTCAGACAGCACCACAATGATAGCGTACATAAATCGCATAGACGGCGTGTGCTCTCGTCATATGTCACAACTCACCCGCCATCTCCTCCTTTTGAGTCAGCCAACTGACTCAGGTAGCTGCACGCCACTCAGTGAGCCTTCTTGCACTGGTGCTGTGCAAGATCAGGGAAGATGAGGAACAAGTCACCTTAGTGGCTCCTTACTGGCCCACTCAGACTTGGTTCACTGATCTCACACTCCTCGCGACAGCACCTCCCTGGCAAATTCCCCTGAGGAAGGACCTTCTTTCCCAGGGATAGGGCACCCTCTCACGCCCAGACTTCTGGAACCTCCACGTCTGGCTCCTGGATGGGATGCGGAAGATCTGAGTGACCTACCACCAAATTGGAGTTCTTCCCAGTCTTAAGACCCGCAGAGATGTGCAGTTCTGTCAGTGCTTTCATTTCTGCAAGAGAGGTTGGAAGGGAGGCTGTCCCCCACCACCTTGAAGGTGTATGTAGCCGCTATCACGTCCCACCACAACGCAGTGGATGGCAAGGCCTTGGGTAAACACGACTTGGTTATCAGATTCCTTAGTGGCGCCCAGAGGCTGAGATCTGAAAAAGAATAATGAACTGAAAACCTTTCTGAAAACCCATTTGCAGTTTTGATGGTAAAACCAATGTGTATTTGAATGATTGTTGTTTCTTTTCGGTGTGCATAGACAAGTTTGCTTGTGTGTTGCATCATGCATGTCTGTGTGCATATATGTGTGTTTGTGTGTGTACATGTGCAGTGGATAAGGAGGATTTGTCAGCAGCCCAGCCTTGCGTGCCACAGCCTTAGCTGGGAACATGCTGACACAGAGCTTGCTGAGATTGATTGTGAGCGCATGAAAACTTGAAACGCTTAACTTTAATTTTCAACACTACACTCCACTGCATCCATAGTAACATAACTCACTCATCTCATCTCTAAGCCATGGTGGTTTCTTAGAGTGCTGACACACTCACACATTAGCTGACACAGCAACACACATAAAAGTACCAACATGTGAATGTAATACATTTAAAATGCATTCTACATTATTAATATTATTGTTTAAGCAATAAATGTGTAATCCAAATAAATAAATTTCATTTATGTCTGATTAGATATGTCTGATCAGATTACTTATTTTTAAGTAATGCATTATATTACTGCGTTAACACAAAACGTAATCAGATTACAGTAACACTTTACTTTCAAACGTGTTACACCCAACACTGGTAGCAAGCTAAGCTACCAACTACTCAACATAACTGTAAAACAGATCATATTCATGGGCAAGGAAGAGGCGAGAAACCGGCTTGACAAATAAACTAAAGGTTTAATGGAAAACTCATAAGACAAACACATAAGATAACGGACGTCCGTAATTGAGCTCTCTCTCTCTCTCTCTCGATCGCCGTCTGCGAGTGGCCTTTATCCCTCTTGACGGCTTAATTAGCCTAATACGGGACCGGGCGTGCGTAAGCACGTGCTGGTCCCGCCCTCCACCGTGCCACAATAACATTTTGTTAAGCTAAGCAAAAAGCTACACTTCAGAGAAAGTAGCAAGTTACACTACAAGCTACACACAAAGTAGCTCACTACATTAAGCTATTTCATTTTTTGGGGGGAACAAAACAATGGGTGTTCAGTTCAGGTAGAGCAATAATCAGCAGTGCACTCTAGATTCCTATTGGTGGGGGAGTTTCGTCAGCCTCAGTTTGCTGGTGAATGCTGACGAGGCAAGACTCATGTTTTTCTCTCTTTCTCTCCCCCATGTATATTGTGAATAGTGTATGGGGAGAAACAGATATGCACCGATCATTCCTGTTAATGAAGTGTCCCATGTTTTTGCAGAATTAAAGAGATGAACTGATCCTGATCTTTTGTCACAGGCTTGAGTTCTTTGAGAGCGTTTGCAAGTCTGATACAATCCCAGGTAATGGTACATGTCCAAAAATACATGGTAATGCCATGGTACTTTTTTTTTATGTGTTTTGATACCCTTTTAGTTGTAAAATATTTACCTGCAGTAACATTCAAGCTGTACACGTGTTGAACTTTATAAAGAACTTCTTCATCACTAACAAACGATAGGACAGGTTTGGTTTCCATTTCCCGTTATCTTTATCTTCCGTATTTTTAAATATTCCGTGAGCCTGTTGGCAAGTGATAGTGCGCACCAAATGATTCAGCAGCATGCATGTAAGCTTTCTGAGTAATTCAGATTGAACTCTACTACGGCGTATCCCTCCTCCTTTTTTGGAGGGTACTACACTGTTACAGGAAGTTAGAAGTATTATTTCTGTTTCCCTCCCCTTGTCCCATCTCTTATCCCATCCCTCATCCAGGCAGACAGGGATGACCTGCCGGCAGACGGGGCTTAGGGCACGCCCTCCCCCAGGGAAATGGGGGGGGGGGGGTGTATGTCATGCAGGGGGTTCCCCAGTTTGAGAGAACGAGGGAGGAACGAGGTGATCCTACACACCCGGTCCCGTATTAGGCTAATCAAGCCTCCGAGAGGGATAAAAGCCGACTGCAGAGGATGGTGCGGGAGAGAGAGAGATCATCATCATGTGTGTGTTTTGTCTTTTGTTTAAGTTATTAACATAATTAAAATATTATTTATATTGTTAAGCCGGTTCTCGCCTCCTCCTTTCCCTTCTTAAATCCCTTTACAGTGATATATAATGTAGAAGTGTAGCTTATGTCAAAGCTAAGCAGTACATAATAAAAAATATAACTTCGCTACAGAAAAGCTCCTTGATTTAAAAACTAGCAAAGCTACCACTTTGCTACTAGTTAAGCTAATAGCTTTGCTATTTGTAGTGAATTTTATGTGTTTTACATAGACTAAGAAAACATAAAACCATAGGAAAAAATTAAGACTCACTTTTGCTCCCCGAATGAAAATAATGCATGTTGTCGATGCACAGAGTTGGAGAATAACGTAATAAATGTTTTGGGATTACGTATTTAAAATACAAAATATAAGTAATTGAATTCCACTACAGTTACAAATGAAATCATTGATAATTAGAATACAGTTACATTCAAAAAGAGATTTCTTTGCATTTTAATGTTATTTATTTCATTTAATATTTAGTGCTTTCAGATGGAAAACATTTATACATATAAATGATGCGATCCAAAGTGCATTTGTACAGCGGTGAAACACTTTCTTATGATGTGTTACATTCATACGAGCAGACAGAGAAGTACGTTTGAAGTAAATTTGGAGCAGAAGAAATAAAAACAAACCTTGGGTAAATTGTCAGCTTTACGCTAAGTTAAAATGCTATTTCTAGCCATTTTACATGCACTTTACCAGGCATGAAAATTCACGTTATATCATAATTTCTTTTATCTAGTAAGACATTTGATATTAGGGCAAAAATCTTATTCTTGATAATAATTATTATATTGTTTTCCTGTATTCATATCTAAAATTCCTTACAACAAGATCAATTTGATTCATCTTGTTTTAGAAACAAAACTGCATAAGATATTTAGGTTTTTAAGAGAATACATTTTTAACATATATCTTCCTGTGCTGACCAAGTTTTTATAGTTATAACAAGTGAAAAAATCTACCAGAGCTGAGAAGTAATACAAAGTATTTAGAATTTGTTACTGACCTTGAGTAATCTAATGGTATACTTTAAAAAAATTACATTTTACAACATGTATTCTGTAATCTGTAGTGGAATACATTTCAAAAGTAACCCTCCCAACCCTGTCGATACATAAAATTTAGTAAAAAACTAGTTTGCAAACAGTTATTGTTGATAAAAAAAAGGCATTAACGTAAAGAAATATGTCACGTGATAGAATGTACATAACGTCTGCCCTCACAACAAACAGCATAGAGGAGAGGTTTTACTCAATTTAATTAAAGACAATGACTTTAATTAAATACTGAAATTCCTTCAGTATTTGCTTAAACAGTGGCTTACTCTTGAAAAAGTCCGGAAATGGCCGATGTCTCTTTATATTGTCATCATGAAATTGATTGCGCTCGACAATTGCAAAGGTAGACCATCACAGTAGATTAAGCGCCTTTATGCAGTCTAGAATAATGCACACTGGTGATTGGTTAATTTTTAATCAGCATGGGCAGTGTGGAAGTTAAAAATTATGTTGTATTGGTTTAAAAACTTGTATGTCTATATTTATATACTGCCTATAACCTATAGTTCTAATGAAGTAGAATTTTTCAAAAATATAACAATCATCAGCTGTGTCATTAAATACATTTTAGAATAAAATTATTTATTTTCTTAATCAGACTTCAAAAGTAACCTGGGCATGTGCCAAGCAATGCTCTGAACAACTACCACTCCACTTATTTACTGAAAAACATCTACCCTGCAATTATGATCTCTCTGGCACAGTCTACACTGATCGTCTGAGACAGGGCCATGGTTCAAGACAGCAGGTCCCTTTTGGTTTAGTCTTACTGAATAGTGTTGAATGGGAAAAATGAAGTTGACATCTGCTGTGTCCCAAAGGGGAGCGGTTATTATTCAAAGTCAGTTTCTCTGTCTCAGTTTGTCTCTCCCAAGGCTGATTTATACTATCTCTCCAAAAAAATTTACAATGTGTCGTGTTAACACAGACCACAACAGTTATTATTGAAATACAAATGCAGTTAGCAATGTGAATATTTCATATTTTGATCACATAGAATGCACATTTGTTAGTAAAACGTTGATTTTGAGTTGGAATGCAGATGTAAATTTACTGATATTAACTGAATATATTTAGAGAAAATGTATAAATTTGTCCTTAATTCATGGGTGTTCAGGATTTGAAGCCCTTTTGTTAAATTATCCTTTGTAATTGCTCTTATGAAAATTTACCATAGTTCTTGCATAGTATCCAGAGATTACCTGTGGCTTTTTGGACTCAAGATGGCGCTGAGTATGGCTGCTGTGTTGCGAGCTCCAATGGATCTCTTTCCAACGAGAGATGAGAGATTGCTGTGTTATCTGCCTTACAGAAACCTGGCTGGCTGCGGAGATTCCAGACTTGGCCATTGAACCTGCGGGGTTCTCTATGCACCAAGCAGACAGAGCGAAAGACCTCTCAGGTAAAAGCAGAGGAGGTGGTGTATGTTTTATGATCAACAAATCATGATGTGATCAGAGGAATGTTCATTTTATCAAGTCTTTCTGCTCTCCTGATCTGGAATATCTCACGCTTCTGTGTCGACCATTCTGGCTACCGAGGGAATTCACAGCGGTCATTATCACAGCTGTGTACATCCCCGCACAAGCCGACACAGACCGGGCACTCGGGGAACTGTATGGGAGCATAAGTGAGCAGGAAACCGCACACCCTGAGGCCGCGTTCATTGTTACCGTGGACTTTAGCAAAGCCAATTTTAAATCAATCGCTCAAAATACCACCAACACATCAACTTCAACACACGAGGGGACCGGGTTTTGGATCATTGCTATTCTCCTTTCCAGGATGGCTACAAATCCCTCCCCCGCCCACCATTTGTCAAATCAGACCAATCTTCCGTTCTGCTTCTGCCCACTTACAGGCAGAAACTGAAACGGGAAGTCAAGTCAAGTCAAGTGGTTTTTATTGTCGTTTCAACCATATACAGTTAGTACAGTACACAGCAAAACGAGACAACGTTCCTCCAGGACCATAGTGCTACATAAAACAACATAGGACAAACACAGAACCACATGAGACTACAGAGACTAAATAGAGTACCTAAATAAAGTGCAATAAAGTGGGAAGCACCCACCCTCAGAACGATCCAGTGCTGGTCGGACCAATCAGACTCAGCGCTGGGAGATGTTCCAGTCCGCCTCTGATGACGACATCGAGGTTTACGCTGATAGCGTCACGTGTTTCATCAGGAAGTGCGTAGAGGATGTTGTGCCAACCAAAACAATACAGATCTATGCCAACCAGAAACCATAGGTAAACGCCGATGTTCACATGGCACTTAATGCGTGGACCTCCGCTTTTAATTCCGGGAATGCGGAGGAGCATTAATAAGCCAGTTATGCCCTCCGTAACTCTATCAGTGCAGCCAAACACCAGTACAGGCACAAAAATGAAGGACAGTTCAACACCACCGACTCTAGAAGTATGTGGCAGGGAATTAACATCATCACGGACTTCAAATGGAATAAAAACTCTGCCGTGAAAACCGCTGCAGCTTAATACATTTTATACTCGTTTCGAGGACAGTAATACTGCCCTCGCGGAGAGAGCACTCGTGGCTGACGCCACAGAGGTTGGTTCACTTTCCGTCTCTGTTGTGGATGTAACCTGATCCTTCCGACGGGTGAACATCCGTAAAGCCGCGGGTCCAGACGGCATTCCGGGCCGCATCATCAGAGCATGCAGGAACCAACTGGCTGGTGTTATTACGGACATTTTCAACCTGTCCCACTCCCTGTCTGTAGTTCCCACATGCTTTAAAACGTCAACCATTGTGCCTGTACCGAAGAAAGCCAAAATCACTTGCTTAAATGACTGGCGTCCTGTTGCTCTGACCCCCATCATCAGCAAATGCTTTGAGAGGCTAATCAGAGATTACATCTGCTCTGTTCTGCCCACCTCTTTGGACCCATTGCAATTTGCCTACCGCAACAACCGCTCCACTGATGATGCCATTGCATTTACACTACACATTGCTCTATCCCATCTGGAAAAAAGGAACACATATGAGAATGTCTGTAGACTACAGCTGAGCATTCAACACCATAGTGCCCTCCAAGCTTGATGTGAAACTCCGGGCTCTGGGCTTAAACAGCTCGCAGTGCAGCTGGATCCTGGACTTCCTGTCAGGTAGACGTCAGGTGGTTATAATAGGCAGCAATATCTCCTCATCACTGACCCTCAACACTGGAGCCCCTCAGGGCTGTGTTCTCAGCCCATTCATGTATTCCCTATACACACATGACTGTGTGGCAGCACATACCTCCACTGCCATCATTAAGTTTGCTGATAATACGACGGTGGTAGGTCTGATCGCTGACAATGATGAAACAGCCTACAGAGAGGAGGTGCACACTCTGACACGCTGGTGTCAGGAGCACAACCTCTCTCTCAACGTCAGTAAAACCAAGGAGCTTGTAGTGGACTTCAGGAGGAAAGACAGAGAACACATGGTCCATCCACACTGAAGCCATTATGAAGAAGGCTCACTAGCACCTCTTCTTCCTGATACGGCTGAGGAAGTTTGGAATGAACCACCACATCCTCACACGGTTCTACACCAGTACTGTAGAGAGCATCCTGACTAGCTGCATCACCGCCTCGTACGGCAATAGCACCGCCCACAACCGCAAAGGGTGTTGTTTTTATATACTCTTTATTTATTTATTTTATTGTATGTGTATTCTATATTGTGTGTATCATTTACTGTACATTGTATATTATTATTGTGTTGTGTAAGTATGTGTACATTTGATATGTAAATGTCATGACTGCTATGTTGCTCGGAACTGCACACAAGACTTTCACCTACTTGCACTTGTGTACATGGTAGTGTGACAATAAAGTAATTTGATTTGGTATTAGGACGATCCTGGTAAACACAGTAAAACCATGATTTTCATCTTCATGGTTAGATGTAATTATGGTTTCTTTAAAACAAAATAAAACTATAATTTGTAATGAAAAAAACAGTATCCTAAACACATGTAGAAAGTCTAGGTTACGGATGTAACCTCCGTTCCCTGATGGAGGGAATGAGACGTTGTGTCGAAGAAGCGACACTAGGGGTCTCTCTTTACCTCTGATCTATGAAAAAAGGCCAATGAGAAGTTGGCAGACAGCATTTGCATGCCTCGCCTCTGAACTTACAAGTATAAAGGCGGGGAAATACATCTGTTTCCGTCAGGATTTTTCTGAGGAGCCGGAAATGGTCTGGCCACAACAGTGACTCGGCTCAGCGACATGGCCGGGAGGACATCAGGGAACGGAGGTTACATCCGTAACCTAGACATTCCCCATCTGTCACTCACTTCGATGTTGTGTCGAAGAAGCGACACTAGGGGCCCAATTTAAATCACGCCATGCGCTGAGCCGTGTACATGTACTGCTGACACCGGATCTGGCAGGTACTTGACATGCCAAAATGACCAGCTGTATCAGACTGCATGTACCCTTCCCCAATGCCCCACAAAGTTGTTGGAATCCTTATAGTTACCCTATACAGGGGAACAAGGCGACGCTTGCCAACCTGGGAAGGGGCCGAACCTAGCCAAGCCTCTTTTCTCTCTATGTTTCTCACATAGAG
Source organism: Moxostoma hubbsi (assembly GCA_032164185.1). NCBI lineage: Eukaryota > Metazoa > Chordata > Actinopteri > Cypriniformes > Catostomidae > Moxostoma > Moxostoma hubbsi. The sequence goes on from JAVLUX010000051.1 coordinate 10,425,446, forward strand.
AACAGCTGGGGCCTTTACACGCACCAGGAAAGGGGGTCTTACCCAGTTTCCTATTCTTTCAGGGGGAAAAGACCCTGCGGAGACCACAACTGCCCAGAGAGGGGGATGTAAGAGTGGTGAATACGCCACATGGGCTTTTAGGACACATGTGGGTAGTGGCACGGTGGTAGATCCCCCCTCTTCGGAGGGAGGAGTTGCTACAGACACGGCGACCGGGGGGCAGTGGAAACTGCCCAAGGGAGACGCTGGTCTGCTCGTAAGGGGACCGAACCGTGGAAAATACACACAGGGGGGAAGTCCATGTAGGAGCCCTGACCTGTGGAGCACCTATTCCAGTAAGGGGTAGATTTGAGTACCCGCAGTGGATTGGGTCGGAAAACTCCTTCGCCGAATTGCGGACCCAGAGGGCTAGGGAGGTGTCATCCAGGGAGCCGAGTGAGTGGGATCTCCTGGGAGGAAAAAGCGCATGGTATTATCTCAACCGATGGAAAAGGCACTAGGTGCAAGTGATCCACCCGGCCAGTCCGTCAGCGTGTTACCGAGTTCTACTGGCTCAGACCTGAGAAAACACAGGACGAATCTGACTCTACCCTGATATTGTAGAATCTTTCAAAGGTATTAGATGTTGCCCAACCCACTGCTCTGCATATGTCTGCCAGGGAGGTGCCTCTGGCCAGTGCCCATGAGGACGCAACACCCCTTGTTGAGTGTGCTCAGACCCGCAAAGGGGGGGGCACAGCCTGGGTGCGATAGGCCAATGAAATGGCGTCAACCACACAGTGGGAGAGCCTCTGTTTGGAGACAGCATTCCCTTTCCGCTGTCCGCCAAGCAGACAAAGAGTTCTGCGTGCGGCCCAAGTAGGTACGTCTAAAGTTCTGCGTGCGGCCCAAGTAGGTACGCAAAGCATCTACTGCATCGTGGTTGGCTGAAATAGCTACTTACACCTTCAAGGTGGATGGGGACAGCCTCCCTTCCAACCTCTCCTGCAGAAATGAGAGCACTGACCTGACTGCACACCTTTGTGGGTCAACGCCCCGAGAAGAACACCAATTCGCCAACAAGCACCACTTTAGGGCGTAAAGTTGCCTGGTAGAAGGGGCTCTGGATCGTGTCTAAGACGGCAGGTGGTAGATCAGCTAGATCGTCCGCGTCCTGTCCAGGGGCCAGACATGGAGGTTCCAGAGGTCTGGGTGCGGATGTCAGAGCATGCCTGAGAAAGAAGGTCTTTCCTCAGGGGAATTTGCCAGGGAGGGGGTGTCGCGAGGAGTACGAGGTCTGAGAACCAAGCCTGTGTGGGCCAATAGGGAGCCACTAGAGTGACTTGTTCCTTGTCCTCCCTGACCTTGCACAGCACCTGTGCAAGAAGGCTCACTGGGGCGGGCATACCAGAGCGGGCAGTGGGAGGTCTCCTGCGAGGCAAGGGCCGTGACATGGTCTCCTGGCCTCCGTCTGCTTTTTCACTGCGGAGAACTGCTGGGCAAAGTCCTCGACGGTGAGAACTTGGAGACAGGGGCATCAAGGAAGCAAGTCTTGTCCGTATCGCGCATCTCAAACAAGTTCAGCCACAGATGACGTTCCTGAACCACAAGTGTAGCCATCACCTGCCCGAGTGACTGCGCTGTGGCCTTCGTGGCCCTGAGGGTGAGGTCGGTCGCTGAGCGCAGTTCCTGCAGCACGTCGGGATCAGGACTACCTTCGTGCAGATCTTTGAGTGCCTTGGCCTGGTGGATTGCATGTGGCGGCATTTTCGGGGCATAGGTGGATCGCAACCGCCCTATACACCTGGGGAATCGCCGTGTACCCGTGGGCCGCTCCGCCGTCGAGGGTAGTGAGAGCGGATGAGCGAAGGGCTTTTTTACGAGTGTAGAAGGGTGCTCTCCATGCAGTCGTCAGCTCATCATGCACCTCTGGGAAGAAAGGGACAGGGGGGGAATGGCTGTGAGCGACGCGCAGACCCAAGGAACCAATCAACCAGCCGCGATGGCTGAGGGGAGGACAGAGGGTTCCAGTCAAAGCCCACACTGGCGGTGGCCCGGGCAAGCATGTCGGACATCTGGGCGTCAGCCTCAGCCTGGGCGTGCTGGTCCGAAGGTGGCAGCCCAGACGAGTCATCCGCGTCAGATGCCGGACCGCTCTCCGATGCAGCGGTGAGCTCATCCAGCTCAATGGGCTCCAGAGGATAGGCAGACTGGCTGTGAGGCGAGCCGCTGTTGCCTCAAGCACGGACGGAAGTCAACGAGCGTGCTGGGGTGAGGGCGGTTCGCGGGGACATATCCGGCGAAGCCGTGCCCGCTGCCATCCCCAAATCGCCTCCATCGCCAGCCGCATCATCCTCGATCCCGTGGGAAGAAGGAACGTTGCAGGGGGCGGCTGGAGTGGCATTCCTTTGGTTGAAGAAAAGCCGCGACCGCAATGTTTCCATGGTCATATTCTTGCAGTGAGAACATGAACCATCCAAAAACGTTGCCTCGGTGTGATTGCAGCCCAGACACACGAGACAGCACTTGTGGCCGTCTGAAGCGGAGAGCACTCTACCGCATCCAGGAACTACACAGGGGTGGAAAGGCATCTTTATAAAGACACATCCTGAAAAGGACATTCAATGCCGGTGTGTATTGCTCTTTTAGAGGAAAATACTCTTTTAGAGAAAATCACTCGTTTAATAACAACTCTTAGTTGCGCTTTCGAAGCACCCAGGGGCAAACTGCACTGCCGTGCAGAGAAGGAGAAAGTCGCTGAAATGCGCCATTGATCCAGCAGCATAACGCTCAGAGGAAGAGGTACAGGTGTGTGACTCGCAGCTCGCTACATACACGATCATTGGCTCCGAAGAAAATTTCTGAAACAGACGTATTTCCCTGCCTTTATACCCGTATATCCGGGGGCGGGACATGCAAATTCTGTCTGCCAACTTCTCATTGGCCTTTTTTCATAGATCAGAGGTATATGCAGCACTCAAGAGAGACCCCTAGTGTCGCTTCTTCGACACAACGTCGAAGTGAGCAACAGACAGGGGGATTATAAAAATTTGTCTTTTGTTCACCTAATGTACTCCCGAATATATTCCCTAATATTAATATAATTATAATAATAGTAACATTTATTGTAAATATATACAACATTTCGGCCAAAACACAGTTTCTACATTTACTGTTACAATAATTACTTTCCCATATCACATTGGGTGTATAATTTAATAGATTATTCTGTATTGAATTCAAATGAGTACCAGTGTTTACCACTAGCGCTTGTCATTGAATCGGCATAATGTGGCTGATCCTAGCATACTTAATCTCTCAGAAACTACATGCCCACTTCCCGGGTGATAATTTTGCTAAGGCAGCATTCTAATTGCCATGGAACCTCACAAGTGACTGATATGAAATTCTCTTTGTAGGCAGCAACTCCACAAGTCACTCATATAGTTCTCCACATGCTGCCACTCGATAACTCCCACTCCAAATCTATTTCAATAGTGCGCAACATTCTGGTTCCGGATATGAAAAAACACTCTCTTTTCCGTAATGATTTATTATAAACCTTTAAAGACAGACTTACCATGAGCTATAAGGTTGCTAATTAATGGCATATGCTTCTGTTGAAGCCATCAGTCTGCATTATTTCCTTTTCATTTAAGAAAATCTTGTTTAAAAGCTGATTTTCTGGTGAAGAACTACACTACCCATGATCCTGAAGGGAAATGTTCATTAATCAGAGAATCATGCTGAACAAAGTGTGGCAAGCAAGCTCTGCAGCAACCGCTCAATCCCATGAACTGTGAATGACTCAATCAAGTCGGTCTCCTTACACTCTCCAACTGCTTGTATATTTGCAAAAATCTGAATATTTTGCAATAAAAAAAAAAAAAAAAAAACAATTGTGTCAATACATATAACCAACAACTTTAAATCAAATGGTTTTACTTTTTTTATTTATGCAATGCTTTTCATGGGACATTTTCATACCCTCACAGTACGCAATCTTTTTAACTTTTGTCTTTTTGTCCAATTTTCAAAAACATTTTTGCTTCTATTCAAGTTTGTAATGTTGTGATTCACTTCAGAGCTGGTTGGTTAGGTGCATGTCTTAGAACTCTTTTATCAAGGATTTTATAAAATCCCTGAATTTCCCTGAATCCCTAATTTTCCATTATTGGGAAAAATACTTCTGGAACAATGCTGGCTGAAAATGTTGGCTGGCACTGTTCTACAGAGTTTCCTGTTGCTAAATTAACAACACAAATCTCTAAAAGTTTAAACTATATGTCCAATATTGTGTTTCTGTGCATTTTTATACTTAGATTGAACTATTTTATTCAATAATTCTCTATATTTCATGAATATATTAAAATCAACATTTTTCTTGACTTCGTCTGCCATCTTACTTTTTTTTTTTTTTTTTGGCACAGAGTTTGTAGCATTACATTCTAGGTTTGCCTTCTCCGCATAGAATACATGCAATGATGCTTTAGAATTTGGCCACAAAATCTTATCTTATAAAGCACCACAATTTTAACTACCGACTTTTGGAACAGCCTTTGGGAACAGCCTCTGATGCTTTAAAATGCTAAGTAGACAGATCACTAGGAATTAAAAGAGCTATGGTTACGCACAGACACACCATCCTTCACCCAGACACAAACACTGAAATACACATGCACATACTGCTGTCTCTGGCCCTCTGCACCCCCTAAAAATCAGACTGGGGCTCTGTGCTACGCCCTGGGTCAAAGGTCAAGAGTGAGCACCATTTCCTGTGGCCTGTAACATCAAAATGTCTTTATTATTTAGATCAATCATCAGACCCACTAAAAATATATCCAAACCAGAGACCGTTACAAACCAAATAGACAACCGCCTGCCAGATGTTCACAAACCATTGAAATAAACAAGAAAAAAACAAAACAATCAAAAGTGAATTAATCATGGTAACACAAAGCATACAGGGTCAGTCATTTGCATGTTGACATAATGATGAAATATACAAAGCGGAATATGAAATATATTAATGCCATAATTGACAAAGAATGTTTTAGTTTTACCAATCAAAGCTCTTCTGTACACATGGGCACATAAAAGGAAAAGGAGAAAATGCAATCCACATGACCCCTGTTTAAATGCTAATGTGTTAAGTGGAACAAGAGAGCAGCTATTTGTGCACAACATCCTTCACAAAAAAACTTTTAAAGAGTGGTAACATGGACAGATTCCTTCAGGTCTTGGTGTGTGTAATACAGCTTTGGGCAACCTCTCAGCATGCCACATATAGAGACTCCTTTTATTTTTCTCTCTTAAAAAGAACCACTGGCAGCCCAGATTTAAAGTTATTAAAGGGATAGTGTACCCAAAAATGTTTATTCTGTATTCATTAATTCACCCTAATGAAGTTTCAAATCCATATGACTTTCTTTCTTCTGTGAAACACAATGGAAAACAATCTTGGAGAATACTGAGCTTATATACATGACACCAGAAATCAGTTTATTGCGAGAAAGCTGCTTAAGACTGAAAATCAGCATATGCGTTTACATCCACTGTGCTATCGGCTTTCTGTATACTCCCGTATATATGCTGCTCAGTAGCTAAACTTATATGGACACTTTTTTTATTTTATTCAGAATTAAATCATTCTGATTGCTAATTACGTATGTATTTACATTAACGCAAAATAAAGTGATTGGGATGATAAGCACATTTAACTTTTAATTGTGCATAACAAATCATAATAAATCTTTTGACATGTAGTAGACTGCAAGATTTTCTTCCTATGCTAGCCTTTTGGTCAATTGCCTGTTTATTCCGACTTCTTGCAGTTTATTTTAACACTTGCTTGATTAAACTTGTATTACATGATTTGCAACTGTCTAGTTTTTCGACTATTTTTTAATCTTTTAAAATGTTTATCAAGAACATAGCATTGCGGACCAATTTTGTTTCCCACACGCCATGTTTCTTCAACTAGAGCTACTTTGACACACATAAAACATCATGACATCGTTTTTGCATCTGTAATGAGCATGGTCAGGAAGTCCCAATTGCAGAAGCAATCCGATCAAGTGTATACATGGCTAATATTTTCCTTCTCAATAGATTATCAAAAGGTTTACACCACCCCTTTCAATCCAAATGAAATTGAAATTGTATTTGGCCGGTTTATTCCAATTTATGTGGTTACATGAGAAATTTTCATTCAGATCGTGCTACAAGTCCAATTATAAAAGGATTATGAAGGTCCATGTAAACGCAGCTAGCAAGCAGCTTGCTCCACAGCAATGTAATTTCCAATAAAAATGTATTGTGAAATCCATAGTCCAGCTTAATAGACTGTAGCTCTATAGCGCTATAATACTGTTAAATGTCGAGAGCATCCATGTTCCGGTTGTGCGAGTGCAAATCTCTCTGCTCGTACACGGATTTATTTTGCTCTCGCACAAAACTGGACGTGCACTCTCAAATATATGCTGCTTTCTTATGAAATATCCCTGCTCTTCCTCAGAGAGTGCTTGTGTGTGCTCAAAATGTGTCCTGTGCACTTGCAAATCTTCTATAATGCCATATAGCTCTGGCTCTGTTAATTTGTACAAATATTCTGTCGGAGTAGGTGTGGTATATCAAGGGAGAAACAACATTGTAAGAATGATATTCTGATGATCGCCGATGATGTAAGAGATGTGAGCAAATCAAATGACATAAACTGTCGACTAAGAACATATGTTGTGACTCACGTCTTTTTATGACTTTCACCTCAGGGGAAAATTTAGCTGCACAAGTTTATCAAGGATGCATAAAGGATTCAGAGCTCATGTGGTGGCACATATGTAAAAAAAAATATAAAATGGTGGAACAAAATCACAGTGTATCCAATGAGTTCAACATGATATCGTGTTGACATGTCTTATGTGCTTGTGACAAGGGCAGTTTCACACAGTGACAAAGACTGGCTCATTTTATGTGCGTTTATTACAAATATCGACTCAAAAATAGCCAAGTAATCCAATTGTCATTTTAATAAAATGTTTTGCTCCTGTGCCCAAATAAGAGCAGAATGCACTGCTGTTTTTAATGGAATAAAGATATTTTTAGACATTTAGCATAGGCTTATTATTTACTTAGCTACTGTATAGGCCTGTAATATTGTATGTATATAAATCTAAAAAATAAAAAAATAACTCTTTATAGTGTGTTTGCTTTTCCCTGTACTCCCAGAAACCTTGAATTCTCTCCGCTGTGTTGACATGTTGATATGATGTTGGTTTACATTCTAAGATGTTTCTTATCCGGTCTGTTTCGCATACAAACGTATTATCTAAAAACCTGTAAGAATGGCTTTCTAAAACAAAATTGACGATTTCATGGCTACATAAGCTATATTCTCCTGTAGAAATCCAGGTGTGTTAAAGCACTTTCTCTTAATCTCTTAAATGGCATAAGGAAGGGACCGGGTAACGCAGCAAGGATTGACGCTGACTACCACGCCTGGAGTTGCAAGTTTGAATCCAGGGTGTGCTGAGGGGCTTCAGCTAGGTTTCCTAAGCAACCAAATTGTCCCAATTGCTAGGGAGGGTAGAGTCACATGGGGTAACCTCCTTGTGAAAAATCAGCAATAACGTGCAGATTGACAGTCTCAGAAGCAGAGACAACTGAGATTTGTCCTCCACCACCTGGATTGAGGTGAGAAACCACGCCACCACGAGAACCTACTAATTAGTGGGAATTGGGCATTTCAAATTGGGGAGAAAAGGGGATAATAATATTTTTTTTAAATGCCATAAGAAAAAACGTTTTTCTTGTTTACATTTTATAATGCCGCATTCTAAAAAAATGCATGTGCATGTAAACGGAGTTAATGTTTTTCACAATGTTGATGCCACACTTTTTTTGACCACAGACCAGTGGTTGTCAAGCTCCAAAAAGGACAAAAAATAATCACTGAAATACCATAACATTAGTCCATACTCCCGTGCAAAGGCAAAATGCATTAACATTATATTATATTTTATATTTAAGTGTGAAATCTGAAGTTACTACAAAATCCACACCAAAGTCTCTTTCAAGCCATTTTCATGTTTCAGTATTAGTGTAGTTCCCTGTCTGTCGCTCACTTCAACGTCATGTTGTAGAAGCGACACTAAGGGTCTCTCTTGAGCGCCGAATATGCCTCTGATCTATGAAAAAAGGCCAATGAGAGTTGGCGAACAGTATTTGCATACCCCGCCCCCAGAGATATGGGTACAAAGGTGAGGGAAATACGCACGTTCATTCAGAACTTTTCTTCGGAGCCGATGGTCATGTATGCAGCCAGCTGCGAGTCACACACGCCAGACTTCTGCTTCTGTTCCTCTGACGCTCTGTTTGCTGTTGGATCTACGGCGCACTTCAGCGGCTTTCTCCTTCTCTGCACGGCAGTGCAGTTTGCCCCTGGGCGCTTCGACAGCACAGAGAATTGAAAGAGTTACATTGAAAGAGTGATTTTCTCTGTAAAAGAGTTTATTTCTCTGAAAGAGCATTACACAGCATTTTCAGGACGCGTCTTTATAAAGATGTCATTTCCGCCCCTGTGTAGTTTCTGGATGCGGTGATTTCTCCCCACCTCTCACGGTCATAAAAGCTGCCTCGCGTGCCTTGGCTGCGATCACACACAGGCAGCGTTTTATGAATGGTTCATGTTCTCAGTGCGAGAACATAGCCATGGCAACATTGCGATCGCGGATTTCTTTTGTCATGAGAGAAACCCACTTCAGCCGCCCCCCTCGCCTCGCCTCCTTCCTACACGATTGACGCAGGGGCCGGGGTGATGAAGGCGATTTGGGGACTATGATGGGATCTGTTCGCCGGGTAAACCCCCTCGAACCACCCGCCTCCCCGGCACGCTTGCTTGCTTCCGTCTGAGCTCGGGATGAGCGATTCTCTCCAATGGTTTATCTTCTCAGTGCGAGAACATGGCCGTTCCAGCATTGCGGTCGCGGCTTTCTTTTGTCATGAGAGAAAGCCACTTCAGCCGCCCCCCCACCTTCGGGACTGCTCGCCCAGCCTGAGCCTGATGCACGGAGGTCCGCTATGCTTTACCGGGCTACTTGATCAGTCCCGCAGGCATGTGTGCCACTCGGACGTGCATGACGAGTTGAGCAAAGCCGCGGCTTCTTCGCTCCTCCGCTCTCACTACCCTCGTGGTGGAACGGTCCCAGACCACTTCCGCCCTGCACGCCATGGCCCTTCCTGCAACCAGCACCAGGTCAAGGCACTTCAAAACTTGCACTTGGGTAGTCCTGTTCTTGATGGCGTGTTTGTGAATTGGTGTTCTTCCCGGGCTGAAGACCCACAGAGGTGCGCAGCTAGGTCAATGCTCCTGTTCCTACAGGAGAGGTTGGAGGGGAGGCTGTCCCCTTCCACCTTGAAGGTGTATGTTGCCGCTATCGCAGCTCACCACGACCCAATAGAAGGCAAGTCTCTGGGTAGGCATGACTTAATTAGATACAATTTTTTAAAATAAAAATGTTTATGTGTGTAATGGGAGCCAGCTGGGAAGTGATAGCTGTGCGGTATATGTAAGCCCACCTCCCATGCCTCCCATGCTGGTTCGAATCCCGCTCGCATCTGGTTTAGTAGGACCGGTTACAGAGGTGCTGTGACCCGGATGGGGGTGAGGTTTAGGGGGGTGAGTGTAATGGGAGCCAGTTGGTAAGTGATAGCTGTGCGGTATGTGTAAACCTCTCCCCCCTGGACTGAAGAGGTGAACTAGTGACTGATGCTAGAGGCTGTAGCCTTCAGCCTCCTCATTAACATGCCCGCCTCCCGTGCCAAAGACACCTGTTTGAATCCTGCTTAGAGTGGGTTGAGTAGGACCAGTGATTAATTCATTGTCTGCCTTTTCGCAAATTTTGTACATGTTCTATACTAAAAAATCCTTTTGGAGTGAACTATGTGTGGAGTTTACTATGATAAAATTGCTGTTTTATAAAAAAAAAAGTGTAACCCGTGTATCTAGCTAAGTGTAACTGATAACTATGAATTAGCTATGAATTAAAACTGGGCCAATATCAGAACCTCTAGATACGACTATGGAGCCTGAAGTAGTAAAAGGTCAGCAGAGAACAGACAACACAAAACAGGTAAGTTTGAGAAATATATTATACTAAATTATAAAACAATTATTCACATACCCTGCCTACCTAAGCCGGCTTCCTGAGTGCACAGACGCACAATAAAGGGACCAAAAAAAAATAACTCCAAACAAAAAAGTGTCGCTTTGTGAGATTTTTCCAAGCAGAGTTAAAGAAATTAAAGTTGCTTCCTTTTGAGTCCATGCAGTCTTGGTGTTTCTTGATGTTCTTCCCACTACCCGGGTAGGTTTACGTGTGATCTTATCTGTATTTCAAATGAAGGAACAGGATAATGATGGCTCCAAAGATGCCACGGCTGGCCACACCAGGCTCTTGGTCCGTTCACTGTTGACTTCTGTATTTGGCTCGCCACTTACCGCCAGGGTCAGGTTCAGATGATCTCTCTCTCCCTAAAAAAACAATCGGAGGTATCTTGAAGAGCTCACAGAGTCATGCGGCTCAACTCACTCTCTCACAGCTTTTAACTAGTCCTTGATATTTTCTCGCAACGTCTCCACCGGAAGAAAGGAAAAGTTAGTGTTGCTAGAAAATTTGTGCCACCCTCTGGCGGAGTAGAGGATTGCACTCCAGTAACCTTGTGTGGGTTACAAAAGTCACAGGCAATTTTGCAACAGGCTGGTATCAGTTTACGGATCTACCCATTTATTTGTATGGGATCCGCACACTGGCATAGAATTGAGGGGGCGGGGGAAGCATACACCCCAATGCTTTGAAGGTGGTGAATTGTCCTCCCCAATCATGCATCTGTCCTTGTTTATATATTTTTTAATCACAGATATGAGATACTTGTAAGGCTTGTAATGGCATGACTGTGAGCCTGACATAATCAGACAAAAAACGTCTCGGTTACTGTTGTAACCTCTGTTCCCTGAGGGAGGGAACGAGACGTAGTGTCGAAGGAAGTGACACGAGGGGTCTTCTCGGACGCCGAATAGTACCTCTGAACCTGAGAAAAGGCCAATGTCAAGTTGGCAGACATAAAGGGAAGCGGGGCAGCGAATGCCAGTCAGGATTTTGCACTGAGGAGTCGAAGGATGAAGCACGGCCATTTACAGTGCTAGGTCTAGTGCCGTGGCAGGAGGGACACTACGTCTCGTTCCCTCCCTCGGAGAATGGAGGTTACAACAGTAACCGAGACGTTCCCCTTCAGTCACTCTCTCGACGTAGTGTCGAAGGAAGTGACACAAGGGGTCCATATAAAAATGCCACACACTGACCGTGTGACGTGACTGTCGGAGCAGGGGCAAAGCAGCATATTGTGTGTTAGAGGCCCCTGAACCGAATGCACGTCGCCCTCCCCAATGCCCCCTCAATGAGTTTTAGCATATCCACCTTAGGTTTTCCTGCACCCCTGGGGGAAAAAGGTATTACATGATAGCATGGGAGCAAGCCCAGCAGCCGCGGCCTTCTCTCTCCCTATGTCTCTCACATAGGATGTAGAGCAGCTTGGGCCCAACCTATGTCGGGGAAGGCGGTCATTCCCCAGGGGGGGAGGAGGAGAGCCTGGGTGGTGCTGAGAGAAGACTCAAAGCATTAACCCTGCTCCACACACCCGGCAGGGGGCGGCTTAGAGACTGAGGAAGAGGCCTAAGGAGGCGTCTTCAAAACTCGTCGGCGCCGGCATGCCGGCCGCTGAGGCAGGACCGGAGGCAAGGTAGCTGTCCAGCCTGCAGATTTCCTATTCTTTCAGGAGGGGAAGACCCTGCAGAGGCCACACCCTGCCCAGTCCAGGGGGAGGTAATGTATGGCAAATACACCACGAGGGTTGTGAAGCCAGACATCTGGAGCTCTGGCTTGATTGATCCTATCTACGACAGCAGGTGGTAGATTCACTAGATCTTCTGCATCCCGTCCAGGGGCCAGACGTGGAGATTCCAGAGGTCTGGGTGCGGGTGTGCCAGTAAGGGGCCACCAAGGTGACCTGTTCCCCGTCCTCCCTGATCTTGCACAGCACCGATGCAAGAAGGCTCACTGGGGGAAATGCGTACTTGCGCAGCCCCTGGGGCCAGCTATGTGCCAGCGCGTCTGTCCCGAGGGGAGCGTCCATCAGGGAATACCAGAGCGGGCAATGAGAGTCGTCCTGGGAGGCAAAAGAGGTCTAACTGTCCCTTGCCGAATCGGTCCCAAATGAGCTGGACCATCTGGGGGTGGAGCCTCCACTCTCCGCTGGGCGAAACCTGTCGCAACAGCGCGTCCACCGTCGTGTTGCGGTTGCCAGGGATGTGAGTGGCGAGCAGCGACCTGAGTCACGGCTGACTCCAGAGGAGGAGATGGCGGGCGAGTTGTGACATATGACGAGAGCGCACACCGCCCTGGCGATTTATGTACGCTACCGTCGTGGTGCTGTCTGAGCGAATCAGAACGTACTTGCCTCGGATTAATGGAATAAACCTCCGTTGAGCAAGGATAACAGCCATCAACTCTAGGCAATTGATGTGCCAACACTGCCGGGGACCTTCCCAGGTGACAGTGGCAGCGTGCCCGTTGCACACGGCGCCCCAACCCAGTCGAGAGGCGTCTGTGGTTACCACGACACTTCTGGACACCTGCTGCAAGGGAACTCCGGCCCGCAAGAAGCAGAGGTCTGTCCACGGATTGAATGCCTGATGGCATGCGGGGGTGATTATCACACGCGCGACCATGGCTGAGGATGCCATATGCCCCAGGAGCCTCTGGAATTGTTTTAGAGGAACGCTGTGCCAGGCTTGAAGCAAGCGAGACATCTGAGCACTGACTGGGCGCGCTTGTAGGTGAGACGCGCTGTCATTGAGACCGAGTCTAACTCCATACCGAGAAAAGAGATGCTCTGAACCGGGGCGAGCTTGCTCTTTTCCCAGTTGACCTGAAGCCCTAAACGGCTGAGGTGCCTGAGCACCTGGTCCCTGTGAGCGCATAGTACCTCTCGAGAGTGGGCCAGAATGAGCCAGTCATCGAGGTAGTGGAGGGACAGGCTCTATCGTGTCCTTGAGGAGCAGTGTAAAAATCTCTGCTCGTATAGTGGAGCGAATACCACTGAAACGAGGCGTTAGCCGGGCGAACTGAATCGCGGAGCCGAGTCGGATGGTCCTGGCCAACCAGTGCGACAGGTTGGGAAGCGATAACCACGAGTCCAAGCTCCGTGCGAGGGAGAATAAGGGATGATCACATTTGACATACCGGGCGGGGCTTCGCGGCGGGGAGGAGCAGGTAATAATGCATCGGGAGGCAAAAGAGTGTCCCGAGGCTGAGGTGCTGAGAAAAGACTCAAAGCACTTACCTACCTCCGCACACCCGGCAGGGGGCGGGTTAGAGACTGAGGAAGAGGTCCCGAGAGGGCGTCTTCGAAACTCGTCAGCGCTGGCCTGCCGGGGTTGGACAGTCGCGGGACTGGAGTCGAGAGAGCTGCGTCCGGGAAACCGGGACTGGAGAGATGTAGGGCCGGGGTGCCGTGAGAATGGCACACACCGGCTGAATGACCCAGGGAGTGAGGGAATCGCTCTGTAGGTACCGCAGCCCGAAGGCGGTGCGGCAGGTGAAAACAAGGATTCTCTTCCTGGCCCTCCACCGGGGGACGGAGTGGTCTTGAAACCATCTCCGGAGCGAACATCCGACTGCCTGGGGTGTCTGTCTCAGGAGCGCTTCGGAGCTTTTCTGGTCCGAGAGGGGGTCCTGGAGACGGGGGGCGTAGGCCGCCTGCGAGGTGCTCGACGCTGGGGCTGAGAACTGGGCCCGGGTTGCGGAGCTACCTGTTGTTGCTTTCTGGTTGCAGGGGGGACGCCCTCGGCAAGCAGGCGGGGCGCGGGCACGCCAACTGGGTGGCGCCACGGCATGATGTGAGAAACTGCCCCCATCTGCTTCCTCACCACCGAGAACTGTTGGGCAAAGTTGTCGATGGTGTCGCCGAAGAGGCCGAGCTGGGAGGTGGGGGGGTTGAGAAATTGTGACTTGTCAACGCCATGCATCTCGACCGTGTTCAGCCAGAGGTGGCGCTCCTGGACCACGAGTGTGGCCATTGTCCACCCGAGTGCCTGCGCCGTGACCTTCGTAGCTCTGAGAGCAAGGTTGGAGCAGAGCGCAGTTCCTGCAGCACATCGGGGTTGGAACTACCCAGGTGCAGATCTTTGAGTGCCTTGGCTTAGTGAATTTGCAGGAGAGCCATGGCATGCAGGGCGGAGGCGGCCTGTCCAGTGGTGCTGTAGACTTTTGAGGTCAGTGATGACGTCATTCTACGGCTCTGGAGAGGAGTACCGTTCAGTCCCGCCAGGTGGCAGTATTCCGCCATTCAGGGTAGTGAGAGCAGACAAGCGGAGGGCGGTTCTGACCGCGTTGGCTCGTCGTGCACTTCCGGGAACGACGGAACCAAGGGGGTGCATGGCTATAAGCGGCGCCGTGACCCGAGGAACCGATCGAGTAGCCGAGAGGAGGGGACGGAGATCTCCAGTCCAGCCTCGCGCTCGCGGCGGCCCGGGAAAGCATAGCGGACATCTGCAAATCAGCCTCAGACTGGGCGAGCAGACCCGAAGGTGGCAGCCCAGGCGAGCCATCAGTATCAGACGCCGCTGTGATGCTCTCCGATGCAGCGGCGATGTCATCATCCAATTCTGGGGGCTCAAGGGAAAATGTCTTCCCGAGTTCGGACGGAAGCAAACAAGCGTGCCGGGGGGCGGGTGGTTCGTGGGGATTTACCCGCCGAAACCGAGCCCGTGGTCATCCCCAAATCACCTTCATCGCCAGCCATGTCGACCTCAATCCCGTGGGAAGAAGGAACAACGCGGGGGGCGGCTGAAGTGGCTTTCTCTCATGACAAAAGAAAGCCACGACCGCAATGTTGCCATGGCTATGTTCTCACACTGAGAATATGAGCCGTTCATAAAACGCTGCCTGCGTGTGATCGCAGCCCAGGCACACAAGACAGCTTTTATGACCGTCAGAAGTGGAGAGATATCAACCGCACCCAGGAACTACACAGAGGCGGAAAGACATCTTTAAAAAGATGCATCCTGAAAAGGACGTTCAACGCCTGCTGTGTATTGCTCTTTTATGAGTGGGAACTCAAACTCTTTTAGAGAAAATATACTCTTTTAGGAGGAGAACACTCTTTCAAACAGAAAGAAGTGTTGTCGAAGCGCCCAGGGGCGTAAACTGCACAGCGTGCAGAGAGAGACGCCAGCTGGAAATGCGCTGTGCGGATCCAACAGCAATGCTTCTCGCTGATAAAGGTGAGTGAAACAGGAGTGTGTTTCAGCTGCTTGCGGTACAACCATTCGGCTCCAAAGAAAAATTCTGACTGGCATTCGCTGCCCCGCTTCCCTTTATACCCGTATGTCCGGGGCGGGGCATGCAAATTCTGTCTGCCAACTTGACATTGGCCTTTTCTTAGGTTCAGAGGTACTATACGGCATCCGAGAAGACCCCTTGTGTCACTTCCTTCGACACTGAACATTCTGAGGTGAGGTGAAACTTTCAATGTGAACATTTTCAAGTCGACACAATGACTGCCTCACCTCCTGTACCCGCTCAGTCCGGTTTGACTCTAGAACCCCGAGTGCCCACACCTTCCCCCTATGATGGTGACCCCATGTCCTGTCGTTCATTCCTGACTCAGTGTTCCATCATCTTTGCCTTGCAACCCACCACCTATGCTTCTGAGATCACCAAGGTGGCCTTTGTCATCACTCTGCTCATCGGTAAGGCTCGTGAATGGGGAACCACAGTGTGGGCGGCCAGGGCCCCGTTCTGCACCACCTTCGAGCTGTTTGAGAAGGAGATGTTGAAGGTATTTGATCGATCCTTGGCAGGTAAGGAGGCCGCTAGCCAGCTCGCCAGGTTGAGACAGGGGGACCACTCTGTGACCGATTACTCAATCCGCTTCAGTACTCTTGGTGCCTTGACTGGATGGAATGAGGAGGCTTGCTGGGACCACTTCTGGGAGGGCCTTACCGACGAGCTCCAAGATGAAATTGCCATTCATGACCTACCATCCTCATTCGATGACCTGGTGGATTTGGCCCTCAGAGTGGAGGTGCGACGTCAGAGACGCTCTGCCCGTATTCAGTGGAGAGGGACCTCCTCTCCACTGGCAGTAACCAACCATGTTCTTGAGCCTCACCCGGACCCAGAACCTATGCAGGTGGGGCGAATGCATCTGGCAGCAGGGGAGAGACAACGCTGCATAGCCCAGGGACTCTGCCTCTACTGTGGCAAACCAGGACATTTTGCAGCCCAGTGCCCGTTAAAAGCCAGGGCTCGCCAGTAATTGGGGAAGTACTGGTGAGCATAACTCCCTTCTCTCGTTCCCCCGGTTCCGGTTCCGGTTCCCGCACCCTACTTCCTGCCACCGTCGGGTGGGGCCCCTACTCGAGACGTTGCTCTGCCTTAGTTGATTCTGGTGCAGAGGGTGACTTTATTGATGCTGATTTAGTGGCTTGTTGGAGAATTCCTACCTCCCCCCTCCCGAAACCCATCACAGCGAGGGGATTTAACGGTTCCATCTTGGCCCAAATTACCCATGTCACCGACCCTGTGAGCCTAGTCATCTCTGGCAACCACTGTGAGGAAATTGTGTTCTACCTCCTTAAGTCCCCTAGCACCGCCATTGTATTGGGGCACCCATGGTTGGCTAAGCACAATCCCCATGTGAGTTGGTTAGAAAATTCTGTGTTAGCATGGAGCTCTTTTTGTCACAAGTTTTGTCTGGGTGCTGCTTCGTATTCTGGCTCTGTTTCTTCTATGTTACAGGAGGAGGCGGTGGATCTAACCGGTGTTCCTGTGGAGTACCTTGGCCTGCGACGCGTGTTCAGCAAGTCCCGGGCGGCAATCCTTGCCTGTACCCTCCCGCCCCTGGTCTCACATTTCCCTTGATTTTGTTACAGGCCTCCCTCCCTCAAGGGGTGCACTGCCATTTTGACTGTGGTTGACCGTTTTTCCAAGGCGGTGCACTTTATTCCCCTTCCCAAACTGCCCACTACAAAGGAAACTGCACTGGTGGTGGTCGATCATGTCTTCAGGATTCATGGTCTTCCATCGGACGTGGTGTCTGACAGGGGGCCCCAGTTCATTTCCCACTTTTGGAAGGAATTCTGTCATATATCAGTACCTTGTGGACTGGGAGGGTTACGGCCCAGAGGAGAGATGTTGGGTGCCATCCCGGGATATTCCTGCTTCGGCATGTTGTGTTTGTGTTCGTTCACGGTGTGTGTGTGCGTTGTTTTTCATGCGTTCTACTGTCAGTTGTCGCCCCGCCCTCTTGTTACCTTGTTAGTTCAACATTTCACTCACGTGTTACCCCTCATTAGTCACTCTTTATATTCCCCTTGTGTTTTTTGTCCCTTGCCAGATCGTGTTTCGCATGTTGTTACTCACGTCTTGCTAGTCTTGATTTCCTTGCTGTTTTTGATAGTCTAGTTATCTATTCAAGCCTTTTTTCTTCCGTTTTTGATTTGCTTGGTATTCCAAGGGTTTTTCACTATTTTTCTTTTCTTTTGCTGTGTCTTTTCCCAGCCCCAATTTTATTTATAATTTTTCCTTTATTGATTTTTTCTTTTCACTTTTTCTACATGTTAACTTGGCATAGTTCATAGGTTTTGCCCCTTTTCCCTACCCCCTGTGGTCTGCATTCTGAGCAGTTTAGTCCTTTTCCTTTTTTTTTCTTTTTTGTTCTCTCTCTAGTCTCACCGTCTTCCAGGCTGCTGGACCAAGCTTATTCCCCCACCACCTCCGGCCTACCAGCAGTCATCTCCCTTCCCCTTTGCCGCGCCTCACCTGCCCATTCTGCCCGTCGCTTCCCCTGTCTCATTCGCCACCATCCTTGTCCTCTTGTGCGGACTGCTCTTGGCTGGGAGTTACCGGTTCATGGACCAAGGCTACGCTTTCTGAGGCTGTGATTGTCTGAGGACCTGATCCTGTCCGGCTCGTGCCTGTTATTTTCCCAATAAATAATTATTTCCCCTACAATTGAATCCTCTTCTTTCTGATCCCTGACACATATGCCAATATAATTTAGCTATAAAGCATGCGTAATATAAATAATGTGTTTGTGGAGATGCTAAAGGTGCCCATAGAAATGTGTTGTTTTTTGTTTTGTTTCTGGCTTATAGATGTAGTGGATATAGGACAGTGTGCGAGGGACAGAGTAAGGACAGCAGTCAGGCAGGAATTTCATATGAGCAGCTAAGAGTTCTAATTTTCTGAAAGGGGAGAATGTTTGACATGATACACAGTGTATAAATATTTAATAGAATGCTATGAATATGAATTTGTACTTATATGGGCATTTAATGTTATAATCCACTGTGAAATGTTTTATCTTTTGATCATAAATACTTGGGACTCTTATTATAGTACTAGGATAAGTTGGACTAGATGCTAATGATGCAGTCCTGTTATTATTGTAGTCCTGTTATTATTATAGCATAATGCTAAATTGAACTTGCACTATTTCCCAATGTTAGAACTAGATACAAAATGTAAAAAACAATCACAGGGAAGCAGGCCCCAGGACCCAATCACACCCAGCTCTGTCTATAATATTCTATTCCTACATGGCACAGATTTGTCCTTGAATGTATGTGTATAGAATTCTTTCCACCTATTTTATTGTCCACTGGGCAAAAAGCATAGAACAGTAATAGCAAATCCCTCCTCAACAAGCAGCATTATAGGCTTATAGGCTACAAATCTTGTCTGTTGCACAAACAGTGCAGTATAAGTTTAATACTTAAAATAAATTGCAACTTTAAAGAATACAACCAGATTCTGCAATGACTACAGTACATAATCATATTAAACCCAAGAATCACCAAGAATGCATTTTTGTGTATCTTTGATTACATTCACCCCTGTGGCTGTGATCAGTGGTATGAAACATGCATTAATCAACAGAGCAGAGAAACAAATTCCCTGAAAACCAGCCAAAAATCTCTCAACATCGCTTTAATCAGTGTTTACTCATCATGGCTGTACCTCAAGTCATGTATTAATTTACCTGAATGAGATTTCTCAAGAAAAGAGAAAGTGATTCTGTGCTGGTTTTAATAACAGGATTAAAGTGGTAGAGAATGATGATCAAATAACTGCTGAACTATTTGATCTAATGCCAGATCCCATTTGGAATGTGTTTTACATGTTTGCAACAGCTATAAAAACAAATATTATGTCTTTTGTGTTAATTTGGGCCACTTTAACCGCAATTAATCGCATGCGTTTTCATAGTTAATCGCAATTAAATGTAGATTTTTAAAGTGGTGAAAATGGACTTAATATATACTTCTTTCTGTTAAAATGCATTTATTTCGTTCTTACAAAATAAAATGCAATATGTAACAATAATTTGTATTAAAAATTTCCAAACAAGGCTTTTTATAGTATAAAGATAGAAATGCACTAAAATGGCACCATTTCAAGTAACACTAAATAGCCACGTTTCCACTATTGGTCAAAATGTGGGCGTGCTAGTGCATGCCAGGGCCTGTTGCATTCCCACTCTCACTTCAGGGCTCTTTGGGTCTTCTTCTGGGCCAATGGCCTTTGTCCTGCCGATTACCCTTGGGCCAAAGAAGGCAAACTGGGGATTGTGGCAGGGTCAGTGTCAAAGGTGGAGTTTAGCTGAGTCAGGTCAGAGGTTTCAGCAATAGGATACTCATTTCCCAATTTTTAATTTCTAGATACGAGCTTACCATAACAGATCAACGGAGAATGGAGAATCATCAGTACTGGTCAGTAGATGAAATCAGGGCTCTTCTGAATATTTGGGCTGATTAAAATGTGCAATGTCAGGTCGACAGCTTCTTTCGAACAAAGACGTGTTTAGGTATATTGTCACAAACTTGCCAAATTATGTATCCAGTGCACAGCAGTACAGGTTCAGGAAAAATACAAAATAAATTGTGGGCACAGTACAAATCCGTGTTCATTTCAAAGGTTAGGTAGGGGCCAATTTTAGGGTAGCACTGCAGGGCTATTGGCCTAATGGTGGGTATACAGATCAGTATTGGTCTCGATGTCCAAGGCTATTGGCCCCAGCTGACCAGTTGGTAGCCCTGGCACGCACTGGCCTGATGGTACAAAAGCAGCTAATGTTTCCCAAAGTCTAAGTGTGAGGTTGAATATAGAACTAGTCCCCATAAGTTGAGGATCCATTGAAATGGCCATGAAATCTCTTAAACCCTCATCCTCAGCAATATTAATCAGCTGGCAAGATGTGACTATCCTTTTGATATCCAGCGTTAGAGTAGCAAAGTAGTATGCCATTCCAAACACGTCAAACGTCTTGTTCTGTTTTTATCACATTTTATCTCTCCCCATCTGATACTAAATCCAAACTGTCCAGTAATCTTTAGCTGATGCTTTAAAATATAAGCAGCAATGGGTTCAAATTTGAAATAGTTTTAACTTAGAGCCACTCATCGACAGATTGTACAAGGTAGAACAAGTTAGCCTTACACAGAAATCATTAACACAGAATCGCTGTTGTGTATTTGTGGTGTGTTTGTCAGTGAAATGACCCCAAATATATATATTGTATATTATGGCTATCAGAAATAATGCATTAACACATGCTATTAATAAAAAAAAGTTTAATACTGACAATTTTTTAGAGAAAGCTGTTTCTTTTTTGCCATTTTTGACCTACTATTGACCTTAAGACATGCCAGCCTATTGCATACTGTGGCACTTAAAACAAACACAAAGACAATGTTAAGCTTAATTTAATGAACCAAATAGCTTTCCACTGTGTTTGATATAATGGCAAGTGATTTTACCAAAGTAATCTAGTACCAAATTTGCAATTTAGCATGATTACTAAAGGTAAGGTGTTGAAGTGATGGCTGCTGGAAATGGGGCCTGTCTAGATTTGCATGCATGCGTTTGCGTGAGTAGGGTTGGGTTGGGTAGGGTTGCAGTGGTATACCGGTTTCATGGTATACCACGGTATGAAAATGTATGGTTTTCTTACCATGTACATTTGCTTATCTATGGTATTGAGAAAAAAATGCAACATGAGAATCTGACCTGCGTGTGCGCATCTCCTTTCCACCTCGACTGTCTGTCAGACTCGTCAACTTGCACCACACACACACATGCAGCAGAGAAAATGTCAGAGAGAAGCAAGTCTGACATTAGTGAGTGTGTATGTGAGTTAAAGCAATTCCTTAACTGATGGGTCGCAGGTCTATTCGGACTGGGTCATGGAGAGCAGGGAAAGAACAATGCCATGGTTCTCCCATTGAAGATATTTCAGCAGACGCCCAAGTGATAGCATATTTAGGACTGATGAGGCAGATTTAATGATAATCTCGCAATCAGCTAAAGGATTCTCATCTGCACTTTTGCACGAGTGTAATGGAACCAGCTTGCGATATTGATCTGCTCTTCTCTCTAGCACGCGTGCAACAACTGTGCTTCCCTCGATATTGCGGAGCATAGACCTCAAAACTGTTGTGAACAATTTCAATTCTAGTGAGACATTTCTAGTTTAAAGCATTATGGAGAAAGTCAAGTCAAACCTCTCAAACAGTAGATAGCCCTGATTTGCCAAACAGCACTGAGGATGAAAAGAGCAGCACTGTGCTATGTGCCAAAAAAAAAATTATAATTACATATCATCACCTTTACCATTTTGTTTCACGATTTTATTTGAGTAAAAGTAACTGTTATATTTTGACAAAATGTTATAGTTTCATATGAAATAATCTAAAGGTAGAATCTATTAGACCTCATTTTATATCAACAGTGGCAGTTGTAGTTAGTTTCAAGATGTGTTTCAGCTAATATTTATTTTTTCCTAAATACTATAATTTATTATTATTATAACTATTATTTAAGACTAGCTACACTGACCTAACCATGGTAATGAGGAGCCTTTCCTCCTTTATAATATGTACGTTCTATATAATATGAATTATGTTTGAAATTAGGAAACAAACAGGATAATAATGGGCTCATATAAGTAATTTTTAAAAGGGGGGAATGAAAACTTCCGGTAGATTTTGTTGTTATTTTGTAACATTATTACAAGTTACATTAATGTCCTTGTACTTGAAAACCATGAACAAAACTATGCAACATAAAATGACATCTGTCCCAGGATACAGGTTAAGTTTTTACTATGGCGGGTCACGGCTTGATTTCCAATGTAAAATCAGGTCCTGAAGCAAAACCAGTTAAGACAGAGCAGTCTGGCTGTGCTGTCATGCACCTACAGTATATGTTAATGGTTAATCATAGGACATTATTTTACAAGCTCACACAGCTGATGTAATTTTAAATTTAGTAGTTAATTTAACATGCTATGCTAACATGTAAACTAACATGCTTTAGTTATATAACATGATAGAGTTACATGCAATTATTTTTACACATACTTCCATTAAAAAATGCATTTGTTTTACCAAAAAAAAACAGGGTCATTGTAATGTCTCAGTTACGTATGTAACCTCCTTTCCCTGATGGAGGGAACGAGACGTTGAGTCGAAGAAGCGACACTAAGGGTCTCTCTTGAGCGCCGAATATGCCTCTGATCTATGAAAAAAGGCCAATGAGAGTTGGCGAACAGTATTTGCATACCCCGCCCCCGGACATACAGGTATAAAGGCGAGGGAAATACGCACGTTCATTCAGGATTTTCGGATGGTGCCCAGACACACGAGACAACGCCTGTGGCCGTCTGAAGCGGAGAGCACTCTACCGCATCCAGGAACTACACAGGGACGGAATGGCATCTTTAAAAAGACGCGTCCTGAAAAGGACGTTCAACGCCGCTGTGTATTGCTCTTTTATAGAATTAAACTCTTTACAGAGAAAATTGCTCTTTATAAGGAAAACTCTTTTAAACTCTGCGCTGTCAAAGCGCCCAGGGGTAAACTGCACGCCGTGCAGAGAAGAGAAAAGCCGCTGAATTGCGCCCCGTATCTGCATGCTTTTATGCATTGCATTGCTGCCACATGATTGGCTGATTAGATAATCACATGAATAATTAGGTGTACAGGTCTCCTAATAAAGTGCTCACTGAGTGTATATATACTGTATAAAGCATGCTGCAAATGAAAATTTTATTTGGGGAGGTAAAATATATTTTATTATAATTAATGAAATGCTGAGCATTTAAATAATGAGTAAAGCCTGGTGGACTTGCAGGATGGCCATGGCGTGCAAGGAGGAAGCAGCCTGTCCCGCGACGCTGTAGGCTTTGGTGTTAAACGAGGATGTCGTCCTACATTCCATGGAAGGGAGTATAGGGTGCCCGCACGTGGTAGGGTTTCTGGGGCATAGGTGGAGCACAACAGCCCTATCCACCTGGGGAATCGCTGTATACCCGTGGGCCGCTCCGCCACAAAGTGCACAAAGGAAAGCTCAAAGCAGTCTGTGTGTGTATGATGGCTAAAGGGCTGTAAGCAGGGGCGGTGCAGTGTCAGATCACTGGTCAGAGTAATTAGTCAGATAGTGGTCTGTTTGAATTGTGAGATGTTTAGAGCTATTGATTGCAGCTACCCACAAGCCCAGTGAAAAGAAGACAAGGCCAGCATGGTCAACAAATACACTCACCTAAAGGATTATTAGGAACACCATACCAATACTGTGTTTGACCCCCTTTCGCCTTCAGAACTGCCTTAATTCTAATTCTAATTCTGCCTTGATTCAACAAGGTGCTGAAAGCATTCTTTAGAAATGTTGGCCCATATTGATAGGATAGCATCTTGCAGTTGATGGAGATTTGTGGGATGCACATCCAGGGCACGAAGCTCCCGTTCCACCACATCCCAAAGATGCTCTATTGGGTTGAGATATGGTGACTGTGGGGGCCATATTAGTACAGTGAACTCATTGTCATGTTCAAGAAACCAATTTGAAATGATTCGAGCTTTGTGACATGGTGCATTATCCTGCTGGAAGTAGCCATCAGAGGATGGGTACATGGTGGCCATAAAGGGATGGACATGGTCAGAAACAATGCTCAGGTAGGCCGTGGCATTTAAACAATGCCCAATTGGCACTAAGGGGCCTAAAGTGTGCCAAGAAAACATCCCCCACACCATTACACCACCACCACCAGCCTGCACAGTTGTAACAAGGCATGATGGATCCATGTTCTCATTCTGTTTACGCCAAATTCTGACTCTACCATGTGAATGTCTCAACAGAAATCGAGACTCATCAGACCAGGCAACATTTTTCCAGTCTTCAACTGTCCAATTTTGGTGAGCTCTTGCAAATTGTAGCCTCTTTTTCCTATTTGTAGTGGAGATGAGTGGTACCCAGTGGGGTCTTCTGCTGTTGTAGCTCATCCGCCTCAAGGTTGTGCGTGTTGTGGCTTCACAAATGCTTTGCTGCATACCTTGGTTGTAACGAGTGGTTATTTCAGTCAAAGTTGCTCTTCTATCAGCTTGAATCAGTCGGCCCATTCTCCTCTGACCTCTAGCATCAACAAGGCATTTTCGCCCACAGGACTGCCGCATACTGGATGTTTTTCCCTTTTCACACCATTCTTTGTAAACCCTAGAAATGGTTGTGCGTGAAAATCCCAGTAACTGAGCAGATTGTGAAATACTCAGACCGGCCCGTCTGGCACCAACAACCATGCCACACTCAAAATTGCTTAAATCACCTTTCTTTCCCATTCTGACATTCAGTTTGGAGTTCAGGAGATTGTCTTGACCAGGACCACACCCCTAAATGCATTGAAGCAACTGCCATGTGATTGGGTGATTAGATAATTGCATTAATGAGAAATTGAACAGGTGTTCCTAATAATCCTTTAGGTGAGTGTATATGACCCCATCTTTAAAATTCTCTTTCTGATTTCTTTTACAGATTTTGTGCTTAAAAACGGAAATTCAGAAAACTCCCATTTTTACTGAAATTTCACCTTTTTGTATATTTTAGCCCTTGATTTTTAGTTGCATAAATCATGTTTCATTACAAGTTGGTAAATGCAAATTGCGAAAAATATTTTAAATAAATGTGACCTGCTCCATCCAAAAGTTGTATGCACTAAAGCTAATGGTCTTAGATTATGATATAATTTTTATGTTTCTATTCCATACCATTGCCGAAATATAATCATTTAAATGATGGCTGTCACAAAATATTACAAACAATTTCCAGACATTATTTGACAGACCTGAAAGATTTATTCAAATATGCATTAAATAATTAAGACATAGCATTTAAGTTAAATATAGACTTGTTCGAACTGAAAAAGTCTACGTTAACTCAGATAACCCAATAGTGGTTAAAAGAATAGCATCTCACAATCTCACACACACTCACACACACAAACACACACACACACACAACTCAGGACTATTCTTGGAGTTGTCGCACATCCATAGAAAGATTGTGCATCCACTGGCACCGGAGCAGTTAAATACTCTGAAATTAGTTGTATCAACTCTGCATCAGTTGTCGCATCTTTGACAGTGATGGCATTTAAAATAGTAGTAATATGCTACAATTTTCAAACTAACTAACAATGGACATTGGATAAGCGATCACCAAGTGCCGGTCGAGGGTGAAAGTTATTGATCAAAGTCAAAAGTCAAAGTCAGCTTTATTTTTATTTTTCCTTTACAGGGCAGAGAGAAATCACAATATGTTTTCCCGGGAAACCTTGGTGCATACATTCAATATTAAGAAACAGCAGCGCAGTATCACCATGTTACAGATAGACAATAATTCACATGAGGGACAGTAGAGACTGTAGACATATTAACACAAGCAATAGACAACTGGTGCAAAACAGTACACAATATAGTAGTACATAATATAGTAGTATATAACAGCATTGTTCAACATCATGTAACAATGACAGATGAATTGCAATATTGCAGCAATTGTCATTTTTAAAGTGGCTTGGGTGATATACTTTGTTGATTGTTGCAAAGTGGCTGGGGTAAGGTAGTTTAATCAGTGCAGGAAAAGTTAGTTACAGAATATGAGGGAGATTCATAGTCTGTGTGGATCCTTTATGTATGTGCGTGTGAGCAGTTAAACAGGGTTGTTGAGAATCCTGACTGCCTGGGGAAAGAAACTAAAAAACTTTGCTTCATTCTGGTTGTCCTGGTAGAGGAATAAACATGCCATGTGACGGGTAAGTGAAGTCCTTCATGATGACGATTACCATCCATTTACACTGCACAACATACAGTGAGGAAAATAAGTATTTGAACACCCTGCTATTTTGCAAGTTCTCCCACTTGGAAATCATGGAGGGGTCTGAAATTGTCATCGTAGGTGCATGTCCACTGTGAGAGACATAATCTAAAAAAAAAAAATCCAGAAATCACAATATATGATTTTTTAACTATTTATTTGTATGATACAGCTGCAAATAAGTATTTGAACACCTGTCTATCAGCTAGAATTCTGACCATCAAAGACCTGTTAGTCTGCCTTTAAAATGTCCACCTCCACTCCATTTATTATCCTAAATTAGATGCACCTGTTTGAGGTCGTTAGCTGCATTAAGACACCTGTCCACCCCATACAATCAGTAAGAATCCAACTACTAACATGGCCAAGACCAAAGAGCTGTCCAAAGACACTAGAGACAAAATTGTACACCTCCACAAGGCTGGAAAGGGCTACGGGGAAATTGCCAAGCAGCTTGGTGAAAATAGGTCCACTGTTGGAGCAATCATTAGAAAATGTAAGAAGCTAAACATGACTGTCAATCTCCCTCAGACTGGGGCTCCATGCAAGATCTCACCTCGTGGGGTCTCAATGATCCTAAGAAAGGTGAGAAATCAGCCCAGAACTACACGGGAGGAGCTGGTCAATGACCTGAAAAGAGCTGGGACCACCGTTTCCAAGGTTACTGTTGGTAATACACCAAGACGTCATGGTTTGAAATCATGCATGGCACGGAAGGTTCCCCTGCTTAAACCAGCACATGTCAAGGCCCGTCTTAAGTTTGCCAATGACCATTTGGATGATCCAGAGGAGTCATGGGAGAAAGTCATGTGGTCAGATGAGACCAAAATAGAACTTTTTGGTCATAATTCCACTAACCGTGTTTGGAGGAAGAAGAATGATGAGTACCATCCCAAGAACACCATCCCTACTGTGAAGCATGGGGGGGGTAGCATCATGCTTTGGGGGTGTTTTTCTGCACATGGGACAGGGCGACTGCACTGTATTAAGGAGAGGATGACCGGGGCCATGTATTGCGAGATTTTGGGGAACAACCTCCTTCCCTCAGTTAGAGCATTGAAGATGGGTCGAGGCTGGGTCTTCCAACATGACAATGACCCGAAGCACACAGCCAGGATAACCAAGGAGTGGCTCTGTAAGAAGCATATCAAGGTTCTGGTGTGGCCTAGCCAGTCTCCAGACCTAAACCCAATAGAGAATCTTTGGAGGGAGCTCAAACTCCGTGTTTCTCAGCAACAGCCCAGAAACCTGACTGATCTAGAGAAGATCTGTGTGGAGGAGTGGGCCAAAATCCCTCCTGCAGTGTGTGCAAACCTGGTGAAAAACTACAGGAAACGTTTGAACTGTAATTGCAAACAAAGGCTACTGTACCAAATATTAACATTGATTTTCTCAGGTGTTCAAATACTTATTTGCAGCTGTATCATACAAATAAATAGTTAAAAAATCATATATTGTGATTTATGGATTTTTTTTTTAGATTATGTCTCTCACAGTGGACATGCACCTACGATGACAATTTCAGACCCCTCCATGATTTCTAAGTGGGAGAACTTGCAAAATAGCAGGGTGTTCAAATACTTATTTTCCACACTGTAGATGGCAGGAACGTTATTTGCTGTGCCATTTTCAGTATCTGTTGCAGAGCAATTCCCATACCAGACAGTGATGGAGTTCATTACAGATTACCTTTTCAGCCAATTGCACTGTATCTAGTCATGGGCCTAGGCCTTCCATTGCCATGCTGCCTGTTCATCATAAAGTTGCAATGCTGTCTGTTCATCATAACGAATCCGCATCAATATCAAAAGCCAGTATTTCATGTCAACAGCGCATTCACTCTCATGCTAATTGCAGGTAATCGCACAATCTCATGAGGACAACTCGGACATGGTTCATTCACATGTCATTCACCGTGCTGCATGCCCGAGCGTTCCCCATCGGGGAATTAAGATAATTATTCAGGCATATCATCATGTACAGTCAGTGCTTCTTGTACGGTCTCCCATTACTCCATTCAGTAAGATATCCCCATTCTGCAGGTCGTCTTCGCCCAAATCACGTAATGGGTGCTTTCCAGTACAATTTATCATCCCTATGCCCTACTCACTAAGAAAGAGCGAACCCATGATGTGTGCATTTCGAGGGAGCATGGCATCACAGTTTAACCTGTTGATGTGAACTCCCTTTTTTGAGCACAAACCATGAAAAATGACATACCTGTACTTAAATGGTTGTATTTACTGAACCCTTTGGTGTATTGATATAGTTGTAGTATCTTTTGAAAGAGACACTTTGGGCTATATTTCCCGTTTCAGAATTAATATATGTTGTTATTTTAAGTTAAAAACACGATAATAAAAGTGCCAAGACAACCCAGAAATACAATGTTCTCAAAGCCACAAGTCTAAAGATTTTATGTTTCAAATTTGAAGATGATCTAACAAAAAATGAGGCTCCTGTCAGCTTTTTTCTCTGTAAAATCAATGGAAGCGTACAGAGTAAAATTAAGGCTCAGCTTCTCAATGTCAACAAAAACTCTGAATGCACTGCTTGGCTATATGAATGAAACTACGCCGCATTTTTAAAAATAGACTTTAGAGACAGGCTCGTTTTGTTTATAAGACTCTAATATATAAGATAATATACAGTTTTATAACATGAATGCTACTCAGATTGCATAGTTTGTTGAAGAACCATGATGAAGGGTAATTCTTCCAGGCGAGATCTCATGTAAACAATGGAGAATATAAACAATCGGGCCATGTCTCTTGAATTTCTAGGCTCACGCTCTATTGTCTAAACACGCAAGCTTCCCTCCCTAAAGAAACATGACAGGATCAGGTCTATTTGCACGTCGTTCTCTGGTCAGTTTGTGTCTCATAACGCAATCTCCAGTCCCTATCAGGCCACCTCAATTTTGCCATGCTTATCATTCCTCAAGGCCACTCCTTCGTTTCCTGCCTCCTCACACTAGCTCACTCTGTAGACAACCTCTCCTACCTATCAATCAATGATTGCTGCCACAAATCTCTAGATGGCGTGTCCCTATTCACGGACGCGGCTCCCTCCATAGGATTCAGGGGTTACTGTCTAGGATCATGGTTCACAGGGAAATGGCCAGAATTATACTTTTTTCAATATAGCTTCCTACGCTCCATCCGGTCACTTCTAAATTAATCCCATTGTTAGATAATTTTGTCATGTAATGTATTTAATAAATGTTTCTTGCTCTGCAATCCCTGTCTCGATGCGGCTCAGCTGAGGGAAGAAAGAAATGACATAGAGACCCAAGCTATCAAATCCTACGTTTATTCGTACAGCACTTCATTATATGGTCCAGCAAAACAAAATTCCCCTATACCCTCCAATGAAATAGTTCTTTACCCTATATGGGGTAAAATATATGTTTGAGGACAGAAAAAGGAAATGCATTTCCCAGAACCACTACAGCTGCATTTTGTGATGACACAGCAAGCTACATCAACAAGAGAAGTTTAAAAGAGGCCTTTATTTATTCACGGCCAGCATCATATGGGTTCCCTTCAGACACGCAAACGCATCGTAGTTATGCGACAATTCCGCAGTTGTCACTATAATCAATAAAGGCTGGTCCTCCTTGAACCATCATGTCCCTTATGAGATGTCTGACATGGCAGAGCATTTCCTGTAACTTCAATATCCCATCCAGACACATTCCTGGGTTTTTCAATGTAATCTCTGACTCCCTCCCACGTTTTGAGGGAGTTCCACAGACAAGCTTCTACTGGCTCTCACTATAACAGGATATCTTTCAACAAGGTATTGCACGACAACATCGCCATTGTCGTATGGTGTTATGTATGTTGTTCACCTTGGCAAAGATGACCATTAAACAGCGGCCGCCCTCGCTCGAGGGCTTGAGCCTCATGGAATATCATTCTACGATGGGTATGGCACGCAACGTCGCCATAATCGTATGGCTTTATGCATGTTGTTCACCTTTCTTTTAAATTAAACTACTTTAAAGAGAAAAATCCTCCACATGCAGCAATGACAGCTTTGCAGATCCTTGGCTTTCTAGCAGTCAGTTTGTCCAAATACTCAGGTGACATTTCACCCCACTCTTCCTGTAGCACTTGCCATAGATGTGACTGTCTTGTCGGGCACTTCTCATGCACCTTAGAGTCTAGCTGATCCCACAAAAGCTCAATGGGGTTAAGATCCATAACACTCTTTTCCAATTATCTGTTGTACAATGTCTGTGTTCTTTTGCCCACTGTAACTTTTTTTTTATGTTTCAAAAGTGGCATTTTCAGAATCAGAATGAGCTTTATTGCCAAGTATGCTTACACATACAAGGAATTTGTCTTGGTGACAGGAGCTTCCAGTGTACAACAATACAAATAAAATACAAAAACAGCAGCAAGACATAGATAATTAAAAAATAATAATAATCATTATAATAATAATAATAATTATACATATACGTACATACACTCAGACACACACCTTCATACATACCCACATACACACACGTAGTGCAAATCTATTACAAATCTGTTATATAAAGACCAAAAATACAGTATATTATGTACAGTGCAATGTATGTAATGGCAGAAGTGGATATGTTGGATAATATAAATAGACTTAACTGTGAATTGCACATAATTATTGCTCAATGGGGCAATTTTAACAGTTCATGAGATGGATAGCCTGAGGGAAAAAACTGTTCCTGTGCCTGACGGTTCTGGTGCTCAGAGTTCTGAAGCGTTGGCCAGAAGGCAACAGTTTAAAAAGGTAGTGGGCTGGGTGAGTGGAGTCCAGAGTGATTTTACCAGCCTTTTTCCTCACGCTGGAAGTGTATAGTTCTTGAAGGGGGGCAGGGGGCTACCAATAATCCTCTCAGCAGTCCGAACTGTCCTCTATAGTCTTCTGATGTCCGATTTCATAGCTGCACCGAACTAGACAGTTATTGAAGTGCAGAGGACAGACTCAATGACTGCTGAGTAGAACTGTATCAGCAGCGCCTGTGGCAGGTTGAACTTCCTCAGCTGGCGAAGGAAGTACAACCTCTGCTGGGCCTTTTTCACAATGGAGTCAATGCGTGTCTCCCACTTCAGGTCCTGTGAGATGGTAGTGCCCAAGAACCTGAATAACTCCACTGCTGCCACAGTGCTGTTTAGAATGGTGAGGGGGGACAATGTTGGGGTGTTCCTCCTAAAGTCCACAGTCATCTCCACCGTTTTGAGCGTGTTCAGTTCCAGGTTGTTTTGACTGCACCAGACAGCCAGTCGTTCAACCTCCTTTCTATATGCAGACTCATCGTCATCTCGGATGAGGCCCGATGACAGTGGTGTCATCTGCAAACTTCAGGAGCTTGACAGAGGGATCCTTGGTTGTGCAGTCATTGGTGTAGAGGGAGAAGAGTAGTGGGGAGAGCACACATCCCTGGGGGGCACCAGCGCTGATGGTACAGGTGGTGGAAGTGAATTTTCCCTGCCTTACATGCTGCTGCCTGTCCGTCAGAAAGCTGGTAATCCACTGACAGATAGACATGGGAACAGGGAGTTGGTTTAACTTAGTCCAGAGAATAGTTGGGATGATGGTGTTGAAAGTCGAGCTGAAGTCCACAAAAAGGATCCTTGCATATCCATTTTCTTTGCAATTATTCTCATAAGGCCTGCACCCCTGGGTCTTCTCTTTACTTTTGTTCATGAAACTGGTGTTGAGCAGGTAGAATTTAATTGAGCTGTCAGCTGAGGACATGCGAGTCATCTATTTCTCAAACTAGAGACTCTGATGTACTTATCCTCTTGTTTTGTTGTACATCTGGCCTTCCACATCTCTTTCTGTCCTTGTTAGAGCCAGTTTTCCTTTGTCTTTGAAGACAGTAGTGTACACCTTTGTATGATTTCCTTCTGAATTTGCTATTTCCTTCCGAAACCAATTTAATTGCAAAACTACAAAAACTGTACATTATTCCACATATCTAACTGTCCTTGTTAGAGCCAGATGTCCTTTGTCTTTGAAGATTGTAGCATACATCTTTTACATTGCTGTAGCATACATTTTTTGGCAGTTTCAAACATTGCATATCCTCCATTCTTCAAAACAATGATTGAATGATGAGTTTCTATAGAAAGCTGTTTCTTTTTTGCCATTTCTGACCTAATATTGACCTTAAGACATGCCAGTCCAACTCAAAAACAAACACAAAGACAATGTTAAGCTTAATTTAATGAACCAAATAGATTTCAGGTGTGTTTGATATAATGATAAGTGATTTCTAGTACCAAATTTGCAATTTAGCATAATTACTCAAGGATAAGGTGTTGGAGTGATGGCTGCTGGAAATGGGGCCTGTCTAGATTTGATCTAAAATTACTTTTTTCAAATAGTGATGGTGCTATTTTTTAAATCAGTAATGTCCTGACTAGACGTTGTGATCAGTTGAATGCTACTTAAAGAACCAATATCCTTCCGAAACAGCAAAAACTGTACATTATTCCAAACTTTTGGCTGACAGTGTATATAAAAAACAACTCATTCTTTTTTTTAAATCACACCTACATAATGAATAGGCTTGTTATTGTGGGAAATGCTGGATGATACGTTTAATTAGGTTTTCTTCCTCTTTTGCAAGTGCAGCTGGTTTTGCAGGTATGTCCGCATCAGTTGATTCTCACGATCCTTTGTGCCCTGTAGCGGCACTGTCACTGTCCCTGAGAGTAAAGTTATGACTGTTTGCTGACTCACCTCATTGCTCTTACTCAGTATGTTTTACCGTTAAAACACAATCATATGTCATAATTGTTTTACCGTTAAAACACAATCATATGTCATAATATGAATATATTCTTTCAGGTGTGAAATTGCCCTTGAAGTCTTGTTTAAGATAACTGGGTTTACTTGCTATTGCTATATGTTTATATTGTTTACTTGCTATATTATGTTTAAAATGACACATTATAAAGTAAGGCCTACCTCTCAGGAATAAACCCAAAAGTTTCAAGCCTCAAAACAGATTTGTGTTAGTGAAGGAAATGACAGTCAGCTCACATTTGAAGGACAAATGTACTTTTAAACAAATTAGATTAGTTAGCTATCTTTTACATAATGTAATCAATTGATTCTACAGAAGCTCTGTACTATAAGGGCACTTCAGGGCAACAATAAGACAATAACCCACATGACTGCTTAGAGTTAGAGTACATTGTTAATGTGTGATTCTCATTTAGCAATCAGTTCATACTGGTTTCTCCTTATTACATGAAGATAAAATCAAAGGATATTGTTTGTGTGGGAGAAAGGAAGAGAGAAAGTGATAGGTAGTGAACCCGAATGGATTGTTTTATTTTTTTCCCAAAAGAGAAGTGATCCAATAGTGACAGTTAACAGACACCAATGGCTTGTGTACTTGATCAAGTAATTGTACACTAATGATTTGTAGGACATATCTTCAGCTGTTTATATTCATCTTATATTTCTTAGAAATAGAAACAGTTAAAGAAAACTGTATTGACTGGAAAGGTTTTACCTGTATTATTGATTCACTCTTACCAAACTGGGTGTGCTTACCATTTGATAACCGTTTGAGACTTAGGTGGTAGTACTTGAAATACTTGTCAAAATGAATTCAAAAGAAACAAGTAAACAATTGAATTGATCCTAGATGTACTTGGATTGGCCACGTTTCAAGTTCGGCCTACCAGGAGGGGGGGAGGGGGGGGGGGGGGGGGGGGGGGGGGGTAAAGTTAATGGATTTCTATAATTTATATAAATTAATTGGTTAAAATAAATGATTCCCTTATGTTTAGAGTTGGAAACTCCAAATCATTTTAGTGAGACTTTTCTTTCTGAGAGTTCTTGTAAATCAGCTAGTTCACATAAATGATTAGCTGATTTACATAAGCCCCACAGAGCTCAAATAACTGGTACTGTGCCAGAAGTCAGTTTTATTTTCTGAAGCAAAATATTTAGTTAATTGCTGCTGTTTATCACTATATTTCGATTCAGATTTATAAAATAGGATGTTTTCTCTTTAGTTCATTAGTGAATTAACTAATTTTTTGTTAAAATTAATGTTGCCCCCCCATTTGATTACCCCATGCAAAAATGAACCACAGTTTTGTCATGGTCCTATCACCTTGTCAGGTTGGGTTTCTGTCTGAAGGGACTGTGGCATTATCTTCCCCATCTGTTTTGTGTTTCGTGTATGTTCTTTCCAGTCACCTTGTCAGGTTGGGATTTTGTCTGACGGGGACCATGGTATCATCGTTCCCTGTTTGTTTTGTTTCAGGTGTCTCAATGTTTTGCCCTCATGTGTTTCAGGTGCCACTGGCACATGGAATCAGCGTTTCCATGGGAACCTCCATGGTTCCTCACTCTCTCTAGTTGGTCCTTTCTCGTGTATCTGTTGTTTGCCCATGAGGAACACACCTTTGAGACAGTTCTGTGCCTTTGGCTAGATATATAAAGCAGGTAGTCTTTTTCTGCCATTCCCTTAATGAAATCTGCTGGTGGTGACATTTTTACCTTGGCCATTGATATTAATAATACTTTTAAAGAGTTCTATCTTGATAGTTCCATGTCTTCGTCTACTGATAGAAACATTGTGGAACCATTATAATGTCCTAAACTGATGACTGAGCAAAAACATTCTCTTGATTCTGAGATAAACTTGAAGGATCTTGACGAGGTAAGTAAGGCCCTGCCTACTGGCAAGGCTCCGGGGCCAGATTTTTAAGATCTTATGCTAAAAATCTGGCTCCACTTTTGTTTGAAGTTTATATGGAACCATAAAAGAATGGAAAGCTTCCTCCAACCATGACACAAGCCCGGATCAGTCTTATTCTTAAAAAGGACAAAGATCCAAGCGAGTGTAAAAGTTACCGTCCAATTTCCCTGATCCAGCCAGATGTAAAAATGTTGTCAAAAATTCTGGCTAACCGATTAATTAAAGTTATGTCATCTCTTATACATATAGATCAGGTGGGGCTTATTCGGACCGCAGCTCTTCTGACAACATTAGACATCTCATCAATATTATGTGGTCAGTGGTGAATGATCAATCTCCTGTCATGGCCATCTCACTTGATGCCGAAAAGGTGCTTGATATGGTAGAATGGGATAACCTTTTTAAGATTTTGGAAATATATGGGTTCGGAAATACTTTTATTGGATGGATTAAGTTGCTTTATAGACACCCTGTAGCGGCGGTACAAACAAATTGATTAATTTAAGATTATTTTACTCTGAATTAGCAGCCGCGATAAGAAAGGAGGATGATTTTCCAGGGGTGACGGTGGGAGATGTGGCACATAAACTTTTACTTCATGCAGATGATATTTTATTATTCATCTCCGACCCAACTAGATCTATGCCTTGCCTCCACAGAATTATCAATTCCTTTTCTAAATTTTCAGGATACAGAGTTAATTGGTCTAAATCTAAAGTGTTGGCTCTGACTGCGTGCTGCCAAGTAATAGCTTTTCAACTGGGCGCCTTTCAATAGCCCAAATAGGGCTTTAAGTATTTGGGAATTTTATTCCCAACAAATTTATGTGATTTAGTCCCATTAGTTAATTTTGACCCTTTAATAAAAAGTTTTTTGAGTGATGTGAGTATGTGGGCTTCATTACATTTATCGATGATTAGGAAAGTTAATGTTATTAAAATGAATTGTATTCCAAAATTCAACTACCTACTACAATCTCTTCCTGTAGATGTTCCTGTGGCAGAACGGAGGGCAGGGCCGGGTCGTGATCCTACACACCCGGTCCCGTATTAGGCTAATCAAGCCTCCGAGAGGGATAAAGGCTGACTGCAGAGAATGGTGTGGGAGAGAGAGATCATTTACAGACATGTCCATCATGTGTGTGTTTTTGTTTAAATTTGTTATTAAAACATTATTTATGTTGACAAAAAAAAAAAAAAACTTACTCGGCAGTTCTCCGATATGCCGTAGCTTGTTCCTCGGCCACTCCTCCACCCTCTAACGGACGACAGCCGCACCACTCCGGGCAGATCGGAGGCAGTCCTCCAGCCCCTGGTGGACGGAATGCCCCTCCGCATTCTCGGGGAGCCGTAGGGGTCTCCCCCGCCCCTGGCAGCGGTCCTCCCGCTGCAGGCGGTCAGTCTCCGAGCCCCTCCCTGCTCGCGGTCTGCGGTCTCAGACCCCGCCACGTTTCAGCGGCTGGAAGGGCGGCTTGGAGCCCCTTCTCCCCTCGTGATTAGCCTAATACGGAATGGGTGTAGGATCACGACCTGGCCCAGCCCTCCGCCCTGCCACAGTTCCCCTCTCTTATTTCAAGCAATTTGATAGTATAGCCAAGTACTTCATTTGGAATGGAAAGCGTCCCAGTTTACATCCCAGGCTAGGCCTACCCAAGATTTTGTTTTATTATGCATTTGGTCTCAGACATTTGGCTCATTGGTCATTTCCACATGAGAGAGCCCCTCCCTTATATGGAATTGAACAGAAAGTCAGAAAGTACAAAGCCTTTCTATTAAACTTATTGGAGAAGTGAAGTCGTGCCCCGTTTTATCGTATCTGCACGCTTTATGGATAAAATTGTCCAAAATGTTGCCTCGACCATATGGCAAATCCAAAGTTGCGTATTGGTGAGTCCCCTTTCTGCTGTTTTGATTGGATTGTGAGGTGTGTTAATATGCTCGGTGACCTAAATGAGAGTGGTGGATTGAGGTCGTTTGAAAATTTGGTCCAAAATTTCAAGATTCCTAGATCTCAGTTTTTCAGATACTTACAGCTGCGCCACCTGCTCTGTACTATTTTTGGGAGTGACCCTAAAAGGACAGATCTTCTAGAAGTGGTGATTACTGCTTTTGGAAAAGGTCATGAGGCATCAGTGTTCTACTCCCTGTTAATTCAGAGTCTGGAGCTTCAACTTCTCTCAAGAGATTATTGGAGAAAGATTTAAACTTGGTATTGAAAGAGGGAGTGTGGGCTAGGATTCTAAAAACATCAAGTCTACATCTTAGAGATTCAAGGGTGCATCTGTTTTACAACGGCAGCCCCTGCTATCTCCTGCCAGATGTCGCCATCTCCTGAGTACTAATTTATGAACTACATTTCCCATAATCCTCCATTTTTTCTGATTATTCTCACATGTTTCACATTTACTCTGGCTATTTAAGTTCCCTGATTTTTCTCATTCTGTGTAAAGTCTTGTTTGCCTTGTCAACATTTCTGAGCGTTTATTACCATTCCTGTTTACCCTGTGTTTTGACTCCTGCCTGTTTTTTCCATATTACCCAGCCTGCTTGTGAGTTTTTGGATGTTATGCGGGTTTACCGGATTACCCCTCTACCTCTCGGATTTACTTGATTTGCAATTCTGGACTGTCTGCCTGTGTACCGAACCTTTGCTTGCCTTTTGTTTTCCCTTTATTTGCTACTTTGTTTTACTATTTATACTGTTATTAAAGCTGCGCTTGGATCTTAACACAACTGCCCCGGCATCTTCGATACAGTCTGATGCAGACTGATTCAATTTTTTTGTTCAGTTTGAAGATTTTGAATTGATTATATTGGACACCCTCTAGATTGTATAGACTTGGACACAAATACACACCCACCTGCTGGCGATACCAATCAGAAGATGGGACACAACCCATGTTTTTTGGGGATGTGCTAAGATACAGGAATTTTGGTTGAAGATTCAAAGATTTATGTGTGATGTGTTGGTCAAACAATTTTCATTTTCATGTTCAGGGGTACAGAT
The DNA here is from genome assembly GCA_032164185.1 of Moxostoma hubbsi. Taxonomy (NCBI): domain Eukaryota; kingdom Metazoa; phylum Chordata; class Actinopteri; order Cypriniformes; family Catostomidae; genus Moxostoma; species Moxostoma hubbsi. Next base: position 10,463,420 of record JAVLUX010000051.1, read on the forward strand.
TTTCCTCTCCAAAGATGTGAGAGTGTGTACCGACAGGCAAAGAGCAGAAAGGCTTCTACAGTATTCTTTTGATCGCCTAAAAGAGTGGTGGGTTGTACCCCAAACTGGACTTGAGACCACTGAATCGGGCATTCAGGAAGTCTTGGTTCAAGATGGTGAGACAGATCATGTCTCATGTCCGCCCTGTGGACTGGTTTGTATCCATCAACCTGAAAGATGCACACTTTTATGTGCAGATTTCCCCTTGTCACAGGCCATTCTTAAGCTGCACCTACAAGGTGACTCTCCTACCCTTCGGGGTGTCTCTGGCTCCTCACACATTCATGAAATGTCTAGAATCAGCATGTGCATATTGAACTACCTCAACGATTGTATATACTGGCTCAGTCAGAGGCACAGGCATGCAAGCACAGAGATTGTTGCTCACGCATCTGGAGCAGTTGGGACTCAGGGTCAATTGGACAAAGAGCATGTTGGTGCCCAGTCTTTCCAGGAATAAAACTTAACTATGTAGCTATGTTGGCTCATTTAATGATGAGCATGTTCAGTCCATTCTCCTACACTTGAACAATTTCAAGCTAGGGAAGACCCTGCTATTTTCAATGAGGGCTGGGTTAAATTGCCATTGCAGCTGCCTTCACACAGCTAGGCTTGCTACAGATGAGACCCCTCTAGTGATGGCTCAGCCCAAGTGTCACTCATCATACCTGGCGACGTGATCACTACTGACTCCTTGTGGCGCGTTGCTGTTAAGCCATGCTAGCTATTTGGAGGGGGACCAAATTATATGTGAAATATGTGATACTCGCCAAGATGTGCAGATGCAAAATTGTCACCACGGACATGTCCAACACAGGATGGGGAGCCCTGTGCAAGGCTCATCTAGCATTTGGCACCTGGACAAGTGCACAAGCTGGGTGGCACATAAATTGCCTGAAACTGCTAGCAGTCCTCTTGGCTCTGAAAGCCTTTCAATCAGATTGTGGCAGCGGGGGCGTGGTCAAGCGCCCGTCCGGAGAGGGGGAGCAGTAAGGGCGCTTGCAGCCTGTCACCGTGTCCTTCTTCCCCTGTCCAGTCTAGCTGTGCCCAAAGCCCCGGGTTGAACCAAGCGTTGATGGATGGTGGTCTGATTGCAACCGGTATCCAGCAATGCTTGGTGTGTACCCCCCTGGATTCTTACCGGAATCCGGTACGCTCCAGCCCAATCGGGGGCAGCATGCGGTGGATCGAAGACCCGAACCACCGTCCCCACTTCCATCATCGGACACTGATCGCGGAAGTGGCCCGGGTCCCCGCACCTCCAACAGGCTGGCCCAGGCGCCACACCCTTACCTGCGTCGGCGGACGCCCCCACCTGAGGGGGAGAGCGGCTGAATGTGGCGGGGGGGGGGGAGACTCTACGGGGCGACCTTCCATGTCTATTTTTCCCGAGTTTCGGCACCAGTGTAACAAGGGACTAGACTGGACAGGGGAAGAAGGACACGGTGACAGGCTGGAGAACTCAAAGGTAAGGTTTCTTTAATTTTTCAAAGGTAACGGGATAACACAAAGGTGAATACAAATGATCTTTTTAAAGGGTTGCTCTATCTTTGAATGAGGCTGCCAACGCTGGACTAGCATCGTCCCCGACTGGCGGTGTTGTGGCTCTTATATGCCGCTCTCCCCGTGCTCACTGAAATTAGAGACAGGTGTTAGACATATTTTAGCTCAGGTGCAAGCGCCCTTACCGCTCCCCCTCTCCGGACGGGCGCTTGACCGCGCCCCCGCTGCCACACAGATGTGTTAGGGCCCCAGGTACAGATCTGCTCTGAAAACACTGCAGTCATACATATACAGCATACATAAATCAACTAGGAGGTGTGAGGTCACGCCCAATGCTGAATCTAGATAACCGAATTCTCCTCTGGAGATATATATCCTATTTATACATATAACGCACGTACACGACCACCTGAAAAATGGAGCAGATTTACTCTCATGTCAGTGTGTGGTAATGGATACTCCACCCTCAGTCAATTCAGAGCATTTGGGAGGTATTCAGGGCAGCCCAAATTAACCTGTTTTCCTACCTGAAGACCAAGCATTGTCACCGCTTGAACTCCATGATAATGCAAGTTCCACTAGGCATGGACACCGTAGCTCAGAAATGGCCATACTAAAGGCCAGGGCTCCCTCAGTGAGGCAGTTGTATGCCTTAAAGTAGTAACTCTTTGCTAACTGGTGCTCCTCCCGGAGTGAGGACCCAAAGCATTGCCATGTGCAGACGGTGCTCTCTTTAAAACAGCGTTTGGATGCAGGACTCATTCAATCCACGTTCAAGGTAAATGTTGCTGCCATTGCAGCTACTCATGACCTCATTAAAGGCTTATCACTAGGCATACACCCTCTGCTTAATATATTCTTGCATTTTCACCCCGGTATGGGACTTAACACTGTTCATACATGTGCTTGCGGGTCCCCCTTTTTAAGCAACTAGAGGTGATCAGTAACTCATGTTTAGAGTCTGGACCAGGCCATTCTTAACCCCAGGAAGGTTATACGCCCAAAGTTGTTACCCTACAAGCATTAAATCCTCCTAATATAAAAATCTTACAAGGCTAAGAGACTACACATGCTCTGCCCAGTGATGGCATTACACATGTATATTGACTGAAAAGGTCAATTCAGGGTATCAGAACCAACTCCTTGTTTGCTTTGGTGGCAGCATAATGTGTTTTCCCTTCTCCAAGCAAAGAATTTCCCACTTGGCCGTGGATGCTATTACAATGTACCATTTGCAAAAAAGCCCATTCTACCAGGAGTAGGGCCTCCTCCTGGGCATAGGCAAAGAGCGTGTCTCCAGAAGACATATGTCTAGCTGCAAGTTGGGTTTCCCCAAACACATTTGTGTCATTGTGCCCAAGCCAATGTGTGTTAAGGCAATGTCCTACTACATAGCATGGCTATTGTCTCTGTCTTGACATCGAGCCGTTGGTTAATTATTTCCACTTCCTTCATATATTTTAAACACAAAGGGTGGCTACACCAATGCCCTGTAAGGGTTAGTAGACATTGCACATCAGTGCTATGGTATTATTGTATACAGCTCCCATAGCATCAGCTTCTGATACAGAGTTAATTTCTTGAAAGGGCACATCTCGGTTACTCGTGAAAGAAGGGAACGAGACCATGCATAGCTGTGCAGTAGTTATTGATTTTTCTCTGTCATAGGATGAGAGATACGCGTTTTCCTTCATTTCAGTCAGAAAATCTTAAAGTGTGAAGCACATCCAATTGAAATAGCATGATGGTATAGGGTTTCAAAGTCTCGTCCCCTAAAGATTCTCCCATAGCATCAGCAGCTGACGCAGTATCTCATTACCTCCAATCAGGGAACATAGTTTACGTGAGTAACCACAACCATTTACAATAGTAATATTGTAGTAACCATGACTGTATTAACCATGGTTTTGCGGAGCCATAGTTTTGCTACAGTAATACTTTAATAACCATTTAGTAACCATGGTTTAACTATAGTTATCTAGCAGTAACTATCAGGGCCGCAATCAGGATTCATGGAAAGGGGGACAACATTTTCCAAATTGGGCCCCCCCATCCATTGGGGTATTATTGTATGTTCTCATTGCCGAACTGGATACAAAAAACTAATATTCTAATAAAGAACGTTGTCTTACTCTTAATTATTTTTTTTTACTAAATAATTGAATGTTTTTTAAAGAATGTTGTTTCTAGAGTAGCAACAGTAATGTTTACAACAGCAAAGTCACTATATAAACTCAATATCTCACTGGAAACAAATCTAAAATGTATATACAGCATACATTTTTTAATTATATTAAAAGCATTTTTATCAACAATGTTTTCAAATATACTGTATTGGGTGCATTTTGTGATTTCCTTCACCAAAAAGGGCACATTACGTTGCCTTAAATTCTGGTCAAAAGGTATTTTAGTTTGCAGCATATCTTTGCTGACTATTGGCTTTCATGTCACGAGAGAACCCAAGTTACCATAAATTGCTCCCTATAAAGGCAGATCACAAGGTTTTAAAACTGAGCAAATGTATAAGTGTCTCATTATGTATTACTGAGTATAAAGAGATATCAGAAATCACAAAACAGAGGCAACTGTATATTACTGTCCGAAGAGTAGACACAAATAGAACTCTGCCTGAAAAACAAGAGAAGCTGAAACACACAGAAAAAGAATGAGTGAGAGGGGTGGGGGGGGGGGGGGGGGGGAGAATGTGAATGATTTAGAGAAACAGAATTACCCACACTAAAGTCATATGGTTAGCGCCGCTAACATGTGACCCTTCACAAGACCTCTCTTTTCCCCTCTTTCTCCATTTCTATCCTCCTCTATCTGAGCCACAAGGTTGCCTGCTGACTTCTTTCCGTACAGAACAAGCAGACAACTCTTATACAAGAGCAATTGAGCTCAACACACAGAGAGCATCAATACAGTATTACATCATCACTCAAGCTTAGCACTGATCAGCTTAATGAGAATGCTGTTGGTGTAACTTTGCTTTCTGTTGGCAAAATTCAAATGTCATGTCTGGTTCGTTCTTTGGAGAAAGCGGTCAATATAATACTGTAAGTGTCTGTGTCTAAAAAAACCTCTTATGTTCACCCATTATTCACCCACATGATGTTTCAAAACCATATGAATTTTCTTCTGAGTAAACAAAAGTAAATATTTTAAAGTAAGTTGGGGTTGTCAAGCTACAAAATGTAAACAAAAAAACTGCATAAATGTACTATAACTACTATATCATAGTTTTAATATATTCCTTCCTTTAATATAAGACTTCTGAGGCCATATGCTTTTATTTGATGAATAAACAGTTTTATAAGAGAACTTGGAATGTAGAATAAGTGGTATGGGCAAATATTATGGAACTTTTTGGTCTTTTTTAGTTTGCCTGTCCCTGGTAGACACACACAGGAAGTCCTAGTATATAGTGACATACTGTATAAAGCATGATGTAATTATGCTTTATACACATTACACACACAAAAACTCTCTCGATCTCATTCATGCAGTAACTTTGAGTCAGTCTCTTCTTTACAACATCAGCAGGATAGCACTTGACATGTCCATTCCGCTGTCTGCCACAGCGTCTTTCCAAATCAGGGTCAGGGCTGTGACCTCAACTTCCTGTATCCCAAAGCCAGCCTTTGTGTGGCCGTACAGTGTGGCCACACATGGTGACATCATGGTCACCACTGGCCGCCACACACTGTTCATCTGCACTTTACACCCCTGCAGCCAACCACAGAGCTCAACAGAAATGGCTTTGTGACTGTGTCCTTATCACTATGAGTCTGATTCCAACTGGAGCAAGGCCAATAGAACCTTCAATCCTCCGTTATAGACGATTTCCTGTGTTTCAGACATCACTTTCACAAGCTCTGAGCATCAGTAATTTGCATTCACGAGACACTGAGGGGCATTATGAACATGAGGTTGCAGGACATGTGACCCTGATTATTCATCAGACTTTTTGATTCTTCAGGCATAAATTAATAATAGCATATTATGGAGACTATATGAAGAATTTTTGAAGACTCTGCTAAGCATATTATGGTATGGAATTAAATGGTATGTTAGAGTGTGATATGGTATTTTACATTTTTTTTTTTACACAAATCACTAGGACCCAATTTTCAATACCAATACTTAGATCACTTTCAAAACTCTTCACACAGTGAATACAATAGCAGTCTATGTTGGATAAACTGGATAATTTTTCAATGCTTTGGCACAAAATGCATTCAATGACTAAATCATTACAAATTACATTTTTATGTAAATTACAAATTACATAAATTCTTCTCTCATTCAGACACAACCACCTACAACTATGTACGAACAGGCCAATTTGCACATGTTTACATACTTTTTTCAAAACTGTTAAACTTCTGTTCAAAACCTAATGTGGCAAGGCGGGTGCTGCTAGGGGTGGAAACGCCACCAGAGTCCAACTAACCGACAACGCCACCTGGGGACTTTCACCCCAAGAAATTTTTATTTCTATTTCAACAAGCACCCCAGTTATACAAAGACTACACAGGTTTGTTAACTGAAGCAAGACAGAGACGTGGTTACAAAAGTAGTATTAATTTATTGATGGATAAATTATAACTGGGAGAACCTGTAAAGAGGATGGTTAAAAATGAGGATGTTTAAATCAAATTGCAATAGAAAATGTAGAAAAGGTTTTATTACAATATATATTTAACAATAAGGTTAATTCTTTTAAAACGAATACACACCCAGTTATGGCTTAAATTACTCAAAGGAGGAGAAAGTGGGCAGGGGCCAGCTGTGGAGAGAAAGTCTACCAAGGGGGCGTTCCAGGGATGTACAAACTTACCCACCGCAATCGCCAGTCACTGCAAACAGTGTCACCACAAATTGTATCACCGTGTGGTTATCACTACAATCTGTGAAAGGAACCACACTAATGTGCCTAGTCTCTCCGCAAGCTGGCTACTAGCTCCACTGAAAAAGCAAAATTAACAAAAAACAAAAAAACAATAAACCAGTTGATAATCTACAATACACACAAACCAAACAGGGAGGCACCAATAAAGATGTACTAAAATGATTAAAATCCAAAGACAACTAAACTAAGGCAAAACAGCAGCTGGCAGCCTAAAATTCAGACAGATTACATTAATGACAAGTTTAAAGCAGTGATCAATGTGTGATAACATTTAGCTCACATAATGATCATTCCAGACTTGCTATTTAAGTTACTCAAACCTTCACTCAAATGTACTGAGTAGGCTAAGGGAGAGTTCATCACACCGTTCCAGGCAGGGGAGCTTGGAATCCCTTCCAGGCAGACAACCATCAGGCAGGCAGTAGACTGCAGCACAATGTACAAATCAATATTTAAAAACACCTTGAAAATATAAAACAAACTTAAGGCAATTTACCTACCTAAAAATCACAGAGATGGTCCCATGTAACAACCAAAAGGCAGAGACAAAGCCAAAAGGCAGCCATGATGACACAGGCTCAGCTAATGAGGGGGGTTGGTCTGGGTGGAGCTAATTGTGTCTAATTGAAGTGCGTTCAAGAGCCAACAGGGTGCAAAGCTTACTGCCCACACCACTACACTAACATAACACAAAACTGAATAATACAGCAATTTCAACAATAATTAAAATATATTCAAAATCTAAAAAATGAAATACTGTCAAAACAATTAGACCAACCACAGCTGATTCCTTTTCTAGCTGAACACCTACCCAGATATTAGTCTTTTAATTTCATTACCATCTATACAAAAGGGGATATCTAAGGAATAATGTTGTACTGTAATGTAAACATGGACCCAGCCAGAGATAGAGAAGTGGCTGACAGAGGAAGTAGAGTAGCTGGGAGAGGGAGAGGAGTACGTAAGCATGATGGAAGAAGACCGTGGGGAAGATCAAGAGCTGTAGTCTCAGATAACTATAATTGTTCATATAATAAATCATGGTTTATCAAGGAGAGAAGCTGGTATCAGAGTGCGGACAAATCTGCAATGCTCAACAGTGGCATTTATTTTGAGAAATGTCTGGCAAAACAACATGTAAGATATGCATTCTGCAAAGTCATCTGACTGAACTGCAAATTACAGAAGTACTTTGTTTTTGTATTTCTGCTTATAACCCAATGGTTATCTCCCATATTGGGAGAGGTAGGATTTGCACTGCTGGGCAGGAAACTGCAATTGTTGATATGGTCATCAGAAATGTCCAGGTAAGATGACAGAACTGTAAAATACAAAACTGGTTTTCGACTAAACCAAACAGGGCAGAGGCACACAAAGGAACATCTTAGGTAAAATGAAAACTACCATAATAGCTTAACTCTGTTGCCTTGTTGATTTATTTTAGAGATTCATGGAGATTGAAGCCAGGCAAACACCCCACATATTCATCTTTGTGTATGAGGCTGGTTTCAATTTGGCCAAAACATGGCGGCGAGGAAGTAATGTGATTGAGAAAAGTGCCAGTGGATGTCCCGAGCCAACATCACAATGTGTGCAGCAATATCCTCTGATGGACTGTTGTACACTAACCACTAATTGGGCCATACAACACCAAGCATCTCATTTAATTCCTTGATGGCTACTATATAAGGGTTGTTCCAGGTGAGGAAAGGGTTGTAGTGAGGCGAAATCAGCCAACATTTGTAATTATATGGGACAATGTGGCATTTCACCACTCCAATGCAGTCACAGAGTGGTTTGCAGCCCATCCCAGGATGGTGTAATTTTCCTCCCACCTTACTCTCCATTCCTCAACCACATAGAAGGTTTATGACCACCATCCACATGATCAAATGTTCCTTCTGGACTTAATGTAATGAATGCTGGATGCCTGGACATATCTGCAGAAGATTGCCAGGGATGGATCAGGCCTGCCAAAAGATTATTTCCTAGGTTTATTGCCCAAGATGGCATAAGATGTGATGTGTATGAGAATCTGTGGCCAAATGCAGAAGACAGGGTTGACTAGCATTGCTACTATATCTGTAACGGTAGATGGCGTATATATATAAATTCTTGTATTTTGGAATCACTCATTGCCAAAAAAAAAAAAATGACATAAAATATATTGAAGCATTTTGCATCATGTCTGATTCATTCCTGTAACATATACTGCAGTGAATTCTAAACAGCAGAGAGGTGTGATTCTTGTTTTGTAAAGAAATGTTAACAAAGAAAACACTTTGTAATGCTGCCTTTTGTTAGTGTTTTTTAGGTTATTGTTTATGAGTGACAAAGTGTGCTTGTTGGATGACAACCTTTGCTAGTGTAATGGAAGAATGAGTTGATTTGAGACATGTATTAAGTGTTTTAGTAGTTTTAGTGCATTATGGATGGGAAATGAACTACTGTGTCAAGCTGAAAGTTGGTTAGGAGAACTGTATGAAGAGTTTTGAAAAAGTTGAAAAATTGAGAAATGGGTCCTAGCGATTGTAAAAAACTGTAGAGTTTAGCAGAGTAGGCCAAACTTGTGTGGGGTACAGTAGATTATAGAAGGGTAGACAGAAGTAGAATGGGGTATGGTACTATATAGTACAGTACTGAAGTGTAAAGTAGAGTAGTATTAACCATAAAGTATAATGGAGGGGAGTAGAGTAGGGTACAGTAGAATAAAGTAGAGTATAGCAGAGTAGAATAAAATAAAGTATGGTAGAGTAGATTACGGTAGAGTATAATAAAGTTGAGTAGAGTACAATATAGTAGAGTACAGGTAGAGTAGAATATAGTATGGTAGAGCAGAATAAAGTAGATAAGAGTAGGGTAGAGTATAATACAGTAAAGTAGTATCAAGTAGAGTGTAGTATAGTAAGATAGAGTAAAATAGAGCAGCATAAATTAGAGTATTGTACAGTAGAATAAAGCAGAGTAGGGTAGAGTAGTATAAAGTAGAGAGAAATATACAGTAGTAGGGTAGAGTAGAATAGGGTAGACTACAGCAGAATAAAGTAGAGTAGAATAAAGTTGAGTAGAGTACAATATAATAAATTAGAGTAAAGTACAGGTAGACTAGAATAGAGTAGAGTAGAATAAAGTAGACTATAGTAGGGTAGAGTAGTATAAAGTAGAGAATGGTAGGGTAGAGTAGAATGCAGTAAAGCAAAGTAGTATAAAGCTGAGTGTAGTATAGAAGGATAGAGTAGAATAGAGTAGAATAGAGCAGAATAAAGCAGACTAGGGTAGGATAAAGAAGAGTGGTGTACGGTATGGTAGAGTAGAGAACGGTAGATTAGAACAGAAGGGGAGGGTAGGGTAGAATAAAGAAGAGTATAGTAGAGAACAACAGAGTAGGGTGGGGTAGAGTAGAAAAAGGAGACTTATGTATAAAGGCCCTTACACATGGATGTGGCAAGTTTAAGTGTCTAGTTCATATTAAATTAGAGGCAGCCGGAAAGCAGCAAATTGTAGGTGGTTGTTTGCTAGCAGTGTGCAAGTGTTAATCTATACACAAAATCCTGCCACATGCATGTGCACGGCACTTATGTACATGACTGCCAAATATTTTTTATAGTTCACAGTGCCTGATGCAAAATATAAAAATATTTGGCAACCATGTCTGGCTTAACCAGTCATGGAATAGATTATGCACAGCCATTCATACAACATTTTACTGAGCTCATTTAAAACGGCTGAAAAAATGGAAAAGAAGAGTGCACTTGTTGGTTTGCCAAGGAAAAATTAATTGCATAATGACATTTTTAAACTTTAAAAAATATAGTTAACTGAATTCAGTGGGTGACATGTGTTCACAAGTCTATGCTAGTCATAAATCATACACAAAGTATTTTACTTAATTTTAATTAAATTATAAATAAAAAATTATAAATGATTGTGTATGGTTGAATGATGTGCAAAATTTGCATCAGGTTCTCTCATAGGCATTTCAAAGACAGACACACACAAAAAAACAATAAACAAACACTAAACACAAGTAATTTAACTAACTACTGTTTAACTGAGCAACTGCTGATTTAACTACTGTATTAACTATATATAAACAGTTAAAGAAACAAAGGGAGCCAAGTTTAAAATCTTCTTGGTTCAACTGCACCTTAATTATGGTGTGTTGCCAGGGCACTTCTCCACGAGGTTAGGTAAAATAGGTTCAGAATTTTTCTCACACATTGCATGTCTGCTGCAACTGTTAGCTCCCATTCCCCGTCTGTCGCTCACTTCGACGTCGTGTCGAAGAAGCGACACTAGGGGTCTCTCTTGAGTGCCGAAAGATGCCTCTGATCTATGAAAAAAGGCCAATGAGAGTTGGCGAACAGTATTTGCATACCCCACCTCCGGATACGGATATAAAGGTGAGGGAAATACGCTCGTTCATTCAGTAATTTTCTTCGGAGCCGATGGTCGTGTGTATGCAGCCAGCTGCGAATGACACAACTGATCCTGCTTCTATCCTCTGATGCTCTGCTTTGCTGTTGGATCTACGGCGCACTTCAGCGGCTTTTCTCTTCACTGCCGGCGTGCAGTTTGCCCCTGGGCGCTTCGACAGCGCAGAGTTAAAAGAGTTGAAAGAGTGATTTTCTCTGTAAAAGACTTTATTTCTCTGAAAGAGCATTACACAGCGGCGTTGAACGTCCTTTTCAGGACGCGTCTTTATAAAGATGTAATTTCCGCCCCTGTGTAGTTTCTGGATGCGGTGATCTCTCCCCACCTCTCTCGGTCATAAAAAGCTGTCTTGCATGCCTGGGCTGCGATCACACGCAGGCAGCGTTTTATGAATTGTTCATGTTCTCAGTGCGAGAACATAGCCATGGCGACATTGCGGTCGCGCAGCTTTCTTTTGTAATGAGAGAAAGCCACTTCAGCCGCCCCCCCGCGCTTCGCCTCCTTCCTACGGGATTGATGCAGGCGCCGCGGGCGATGAAGGCGATTTGGGGACTATGACGGGCTCTGTTCGCCGGGTAAACCCCCTCGAACCGCCCGCCTCCCCGGCTTCAGAATTGGATGACATCACCGCTGCATCGGAGAGCGTTACAGCGGCATCGGATGCTGATCACTCGCCTGGGCTGCCACCTTCGGGTCTGCCGCCCAGCCTGAGCCTGATGCACGGAGATCCACTATGCTTTCCCGGGCTACTTGATCGGTCCCGCGGGCAGGTGCGCCACTCACCTTTCTTCTCGGACGTGCATGACGAGTTGAACAAAGCCAAGGCTTCTTCGCTCCTCCGCTCTCACTACCCTCGCGGTGGAACGGTCCCAGACCACTTCCACTCTGCACGCCACGGCCCTTCCTGCAACCAATGCCAGGCCAAGGCACTTCAAAACTTGCACCTTGGGTAGTCCTGTTCTTGATGTGTTGCAGGAACTGCGCTGGATGACCAACCATGCCCCCGGGCCACGGAGGTCAGAAGCGCCGGCACTCGAACAGGCGATGGCCACCCTTTGTGATCCAGAAACGCAACTGTGGACTGGACCTGGTCGAAATGCGGGAGGTAGACAAGGCACACCTTCTCCCACAACCCCGTCTCCCAGCTCCGTCCATTCGGCGCCACCGTTGATGACTCTGCCCAGCAGTCCTCAGCGGTGAAGCAGACGGAGGCCACCGCACATCCTGCCCCGCCGCAAGCCTGCCGCCATGGGCCATGCCCCTTCTGCTTGCCGAGGGTGTCCTCCTGCAGCTATGAAACACCCTGCTCCACCTCAACCCGGCCCCTGCTCTCAGCCCCAGCGTCTAGCACTCCGCAGGAAGCAGACGCCCCCATCTCACAGACCCCCTCGAGGACCCGGAAGGCTCCCAGGCTGTCCGTAGACGCTCGACCCAGGGACCAAGATGTTAGCTCTGGAGGTTGTAAGACCGCTCTGTCCCCAGTGGAGGGCCGGGAGGAGAATTTTTTGTCTAATTAGTTTTCACATTCTCATATTCTCTGTAACGAGCTATTTCCTTTTGTCTCTGGCCGGTTCCGACGAGTCTAGAGGACGCCTACCCGGGACCTCCTCCTCAGTCGCTAACCCACCCCCTGCCGGGTGTGCGGAGCAAGGTAAGTGCTTTTTTTTTCTCAGCACCCCAGCTGCAGGTCACCCTGTCGCCGCCCAACGCTGCCCAACCTGCTCCGCCCCACTGTGAAGCCCCGCCGGGTACGTCGAAATTAATCGTCCCCTTGGTGCCCCTAGCGCAGAGGTTGGACGCGTGGCTTTCACTTCCCAACCTGTCTCGCTGGCTGGCCCGGACCATCCGACTCGGTTACGCAATTCAGTTTACCAGGCCCCTGCCCCCCTTCATGGGCGTCCACTTCTACGCAGTATACGGCGAACATGCCCAGTCCCTACGCGCGGCTCCTTACTGGCCCACCCGGGCCTGGTTCTTGGACCTCGTACTCCTCACGACAGCCCCTCCCTGGTGAATTCCCCTGAGGATGGACCTACTTTCTCAGGGACGGGGCACGCTCTGGCATCCGCACCCAGACCTTTGGAACCTCCACGTCTGGCCCCTGGACGGGACGCGTAAGATCTAGCTGGTCTACCACCACGGTCGTAACCACGATCAACCAAGCCAGAGCCCCTTCTACCAGGCAACTCTACACCCTGAAGTGGCGTCTGTTCGCGAATTGGTGTTCTTCCTGGGCAGAAGACCCACAGAGGTGCGCAGTTAGGTTGGGGCTCCTGTTCCTACAGGAGAGGTTGGAGGGGAGGCTGTCCCCGTCCACCTTGAAGGTGTATGTTGCCGCTGTCGCATCTCATCATGACCCAGTAGACAGCAAGTCTCTGGGTAAGCACGACTTAATCGTCAGGTTCCTAAGAGGTGCCCGGAGGTTAAACCCCTCCCGGCCAAACCTGTTCCCCTCCTGGGATCTCTCGGTGGTCCTCGCCGGTCTTCAGAGATAACCCCCCCCCCCCCCCCCCCCGAGCCACTAGAATCAGTTGGCTCAGGGCCCTCTCCTTAAAAAGACAGCCCTGCTGATCAAGCTCGCTTCCATCAAGAGGGTCGGGGACCTGCAAGCGTTCTCTACTAACGACACTTGCCTGGAGCTCGGTCCGGCAGATACTCATGTGATCCTAAGACCTCGACTGGGCTACGTGCCCAAGGTTCCTACCATGCCCTTCACGATCAGGTAGTGAACCTACAAGCGCTGCCCCGGGAGGAGGCAGACCCAGCCCCCTCACTGCTGTGTCCGGTACGTGCCTTGCGTGCCTACCTGGAATGCACCCAGAGCTTCAGGCGCTCTGAACAGCTCTTTGTCTGCTTTGGAGGACAGCAGAAAGGGAACGCTGTCTCCAAACAAAGGTTGTCCCACTGGGTGGTGGACGCCACTCTGCTGGCCTATCACAAAAGGCCGTGCCACCCCCTATGCGGGTTCGAGCCCACTCTACTAGAAGCGTGGCGGGCACTGGCTAGGGGCATCTCCCTAGCAGACATTTGCAGAGCTGCGGGCTTGGCAGCACCTAACACCTTTACGAGATATCACAATCTCAGGGTTGAGTCAGTCTCGTCCCGTGTTTTCTCAGGTCTGAGCCCGTAGAACTCGGTACACGTCGACAGTCTGACTGGGTGAATCGCTTGTTCCAGCGCCGTTTCCCTCTGCCGAGGCAAAACAGTGCGCTTCTTTCCCAGAAGACCTAGGTCCCTGGTTGATTCCTCCCTAGCCCTTTGGGCCCGCAGCAGTTCAGCGGAGGAACTTGCTGGCCCAGTCCACTACGGGTACCCCAGGCTACCCCTAATGGAATAGGTGCTCCACAGATCAGGCCTCCTACGGGACTCCTCCTGTGTGTACTTCCGCGGTACGGTCACCTTACGAGCTGACCCGCGTCTCCCTTAGGCAGTCTTTTGCTGCCCTCCGGTCGCTGTGTTGTAGCAACTCCCCCCTTCTCGAGGTTGGATCTACCACCGCGCCATTCTTCCCACATGTGACCCAAGAGGCCATGTGATGTATTTTGCCACCTCTACCTCCCCTTTCGGGTGGGTGTGGCCTCCGCAGGGTCTTTTCCCCCTAAAAGAATAGGAATTCGGGATAAGACCCCCTTCCCTCGATGCGGTAAGGGCCCCAGCTGCTCTTGCTCTATGCCGAGAAAACATAGAGAGAAAAGAGGCCCAGCCAGGCTTGGCCCGTTCCCTAGTTGGGAGCGTCACCTTGTTCCCCCCTAGGGTAACCAAAAGGATTCTGACAACTTTTTTGGGGCATTGGGGAAGAGTACGTGCAGCCTGAACACAGCTGGTCGCTTGTGCAAGTAAAAATACCTGCCCGCTTCTGTGTAAGCAGTACACGTACACGGCTCAGCGCATGGCGAGTTTTGAAGTGGACCCCTAGTGTCGCTTCTTCGACACAACATCGAAGTGAGCGACAGACGGGGAACGTCTCGGTTACGTATGTAACCTCCGTTCCCTGATGGAGGGAACGAGACCTCGTGTCTTCCCGGCCACGTCGCTGAGCCGAGCCGCTGAGGTGCCCGGAACACTCCCTGAATGAACGAGCGTATTTCCCTCGCCTTTATATCCGTATCTGGAGGCGGGGTATGCAAATACTGTTCGCCAACTCTCATTGGCCTTTTTTCAAAGATCAGAGGCATCTTTCGGCGCTCAAGAGAGACCCCTAGTGTCGCTTCTTCGACGCGAGGTCTCGTTCCCTCCATCAGGGAACGGAGGTTACATACGTAACCGAGACGTTCTTAACACTGACTGCTATATTTAGTATAATTTATGTAAGTTTAAATAAATATAAATATGTGTGTTTTGGCTCAGTGAAATTCTAGTAGATTGCAACTATGGCAATGACTGCCCCTGAAACCATGATGCGAACAGCACCTTTACTGCACAAAACTTTTTCACTAAGAGAGAAAGTGGAAGCCGCGCTGAAATGTTTCTGCTTTCGCCATCTCGTGTGAAACGGCGTTAATAGTAATGTAAGGTAGAGTACAGTAAAGATTATCTCTGTTAGGGAAATTGCATATGTATGTTCATATTTTGTTATATAATGTTGATAGTGTAAACATGGTTACAACCCTAGTGAAAAGACCAGCATTTCTGGTAACCAGTATGTTTCAGGTGCTGATCCCCATCATGAGATGCTGGTGTTGTTGTTGTGTCCCCACCAGGCTTCTTAACTAGCTAGACCAGCAAGGTCAAAAGCTTAACCAGAAAGACCATGCAGGTCAACCACTAGACAGTACCAAACCAGGGTAAACCAGCCTTGAACAGCATAGAAATTCATGCTGTGCAAAGCTAGTCTTTAGCAGAGAAGCTCAAGGAGGCAAAACAGCAACCTTTTGAGAGGTGAATTTGTGAAAATGTGTTGTGTGTTATTTTTTGAATCTGAGTGTATTTGAGTCATTGTTCTAGATTTCGTTGGATTGTTTGCTTATGAGTACAGCAGTGTGTGTGGAGAAGTGAGGTGTTTGTGGATAAGAGAGTGTGTATACATGTTTTATTTTGTTTAAACTGATCAGTAGATGTTGTCTGAGCACACTCGACTACCAGTGTGTGTTGTAATGGTGGCTGCCCAACAGTTTATATACAATAATTAAATTAAATAAACATATGAATTAAATAATTTGGGTGCCAGACAGGTCCAAGCCTGTCATAAATAATTATCCCAGAATAGCTCAAAAGCCATCGTTTACATAGAGGGGGAAGAAATCCAAATAAATAGTTTTGTGTTTTTTTTATTTATTTATTTAATTCACCCAAAACAGAACTTTAATTTATGTAAAGGTATTTGTTCAATATATTCACAACAAAAAGGTTCAGTTTCTCCAACTATATTGTCTCAGACAAACTCACAAAATAACAAATAACAATTTCAATCTCTAAACATTTTGCCATTGTATAACAAGAAAAACAACACCGAATAGAAATACATAAAGAAATGTAGATGTTGAGAATGCCTGCCTTTTGCATTGATTAGTTCACCACCTTGGAATTCACAACAGCAGATTCAAGAGTTTCATTTCCTCTCCTCACATAAAATATGATACGAAATATAAGGGAGAAAAAGGTAAAGAATAATTAATGAAATATTGCAAAAACACAACAATCACGTGAATCTTTTTTTTTTTTTTATCAAAATCAAAACACGCTCTAGAGAAAATGAGCATGTGGAAATGTGTGAGCGTGAATGAGTTTGTGAGCAGAATGTGTGTGTGAGTGTGTGTAACAAACAGCTGACCAGTAATTGCAGGGAGAAAAACTCTGAGAGAGCCTTGGGTTTGGAGTTGAGGCTAGATGATTTCAAACTCAATGCAAGTAGATGAATATAGTAGTTACACTTGCCTTTGTGTCTCAAGCGAGTTGCAGCTGGTGGTTGAAAGTGCTGTGCACAAACCCCAGGTCACTCCAACAATCGCTCAAGCTCGGGCACAGTGTAAGATCAGCGTGTGGAAGTGTCTAAGATTCAGATTCCTGCAAAGTGAGTTCCCCTCTCAATTTATTTGCCCCCCTTCTCTCTTTTACCCCATCTTAGATAACTTCCCTCCATTTCCATCTAATTGATTTCCAGTTGTTCACAGAAATTTCACAGAAAACACAGGACACACACACATGCTCACGTGCTGTTTGTGTAGCTATCCTTATGAGGACTCTCCATAGATATAATGATTTTTATATTATGCAAACTAACCCTACCACTAAACCTAACCCTCACAAAATATATTCTGCATTTTTAAATTTTCAAAAAACATTTTCAAGAAATGTTGTAATTACCAGTTTGTAACCTAAAAAACCTCCTCGTAAACCACCCAAACCCTTCACACACACACACAGACACACACACACACACACACACACTGTTCTTTATAGTAAAGTCATGGAAGAATGTTGAGTATTCCTTCCATGTGTCCACAGTGGCACCTCTTGATTATTGTGGCTGTAAAAAAGCATAAACATTAAAAAAACACAATCTCACATCTGAACTGAATCACATGTGACACAGCTCAGTTCACAGCATTTAGAGACTTCATGATCTTTTTTGTATCACAAAAAGGCAGCGACAATATATGCCTATAACTTTAACACTTAAAGTTGATATGTTGATGCGCTTAAGCAAATTGCTCTAAAATGTCACTATATAAAAAATAAGAAGGAAATCAGGGAGAATTTGAGCACAGTTTGTGACATTATTGTGATCTCTTGTGGAACTAGAGGAGACACATGTGAGGTCAATGGGGTTTTTATGAGAGTAAAAGTCTCCATTTGCTCTCAATTTAATCTCATTGCTGTCTTTTATACACATTTGAGTTATTAAAGTCATTATGCAGGTTATTAAGAGTATACATTTAATCTCTGCCTTTAGAAAGTTTATTTGTAAAACTTACCTAAAATGTTCTTAAGAATAGTCCTAAGCTTTCACTTAAGTGTCAAATCATTCTTAGCAAAAAGTAGGACTTCAGTGTAAAAGTAGTATCTTTTTATAAAGAAGCTAAAAGTAACTTTCAGCAAAGTTGACTAAAGTAACACTTTACTTTTTTTTAATAAAGTATTGTGAAGTAAGGGATATAGTGATGTTTTAGTGATACAGGTATTTAGATTTTAGATTTAGATTTAGTTGCAACTGTCTGAAAGCTAATTCATGTAGCCCATTAACTTTTTCAAATGCTTTATGTTTCTGTCCAAATGAGTTGCAATGTATTTCTTAAATTATTTTTTTTTAAAAATGCAAAAAAAAAAAAGAAAAGAAAATGATGTTGATGGATTTCACTCAACTATAATCACATTTGCCTGAAATCCACTATCATATACAGAAAGTGCAACACTTTCTGTTTTTGTCTTTGACTGTCTGGTCTCTGCATAACTCATTTTGCTAACCTTACCTAGGTTATGATCCATCTCAATCACTCTTAAATTATATAGGACATAATTCTTAGAATATGACACACATAAAACTTGTTACTGTCAACTTTAACTCGAGAGCAGGGAAAAGGTTTAAGAAATTCATAAACAGCAAGCCCAAAGAAAGAAGCACAATAATTTTACCTGTGTCCAAAGATGGGATTTTTAATTTTTTTTGTTGTCCTTTCATCTTAAATTAGGTGTGTATGAGTATCTGTGCATTTTCTGTTTTCCCACATATCCAATATCACATTATGCTTGATATTGGGTTGCAGCGAATGTGACTACAAGGATTAGAGATCTGGAATTGCATGATTCGTAATGGGGAATAGCCTGGAGGCTTCTGCCATTCACACACACACACACACACACACACACACTCACTTTTCCACTAAAGATTTGCTCTACTGCACAGTGGTAAAAATAGCACCGTTTACATTCTGATGCACATGAGGAGAAAGCAGGGTTCTGAGTAAGTGAAAGTAAACTGAGTAACTGACAACCAGTCAGGGTGATGGCCCAAAACAAAACAGAAACCTCTAAACAAGCAGAGATAAAGTAGAGCTGACTTCTGAAATAATTGCTCACACATCCTGTGTGTTATTCTATTTCTGTAGAAAAACATCTTTACCTCTGCTTAAGTGAATTCACTTTTGGCACTGCAGGATCCTTTGTCATTGTGACGCCCCAGGAAATAGAAAGAAAATTCTAATCTGGCCCTGCCATATATAAGATATTCAACTACAATAAGATAAGAGATTAATAATTTTAGCAATCACATATGACCAACCAGTAATTGATCTCACTACTTTAGGAAGACTTGGCTAATGATCATGGTATACTAAGGTTGGGTAGAGGAATGTAGAATAGGGTAGGGTAAAGGATGTAGACTATCCAACAAATTCAAAACGCAGTAACTATGCCAACAGTTATACTGATAAAAATGGCTTAAAAGCTTATTGATTGTCCAGTCAAATGTGAATTATAAAATTGTTTTACTCTTTTTTTTCTCCTTTGTTTCTGAATCTGAGCATAGGTGAGCCACACCCATCTATCACAGGACAGGACATAGTCTTAGACAGTGATTCAATAAAACCAAATCCATGAATTTAAATAAGAATTGCAGGGATTCTAATATCCCACGATCGATCTTTTAATATGCAAATTTATCACCAAGAGTACATTGAGAGTACACTTGGTTTGACTCGTTTATGTGTCCAAAAATGAAATCCATGCAATCCATTTGTCATTGATAATAAATCACATAACATAAATATATAATTATATTGTCTAAATGACCAAAGTTCAGCCATGAAACTCTATGTGGTGCAATTGGTTGTTTTTTTAAAACTTGTTATCTGTAAGCCTGTCAACGTGCCAAACTGGAGCCAATCAACGTGCATCACTCGTTTTTCCTAACATTTCAATTTCTCAGTTTTGCAGATAAACCAGTTTAAATACAGCGCATTGTGAGTTGTTCCTGTGAAACCCACCTCAATCCAAGCCTCACAGGGCTAGATCTGCAATATGTGGTTTATTTTCATGTCTATTTGTGCAGCAGCATTTCTTCTGTTTGGTCTGATTGTACAGCAGCAGCATGTCCACATGCTTAACTAAGAATGTCTGTATATTTTCTAGCAGTTGAAAGCCTCAGTACTCACATTAACATGAATAAATCTTTCCGAGGGTTGTCATGGCAGAACAATATCATATAGCCATTTCTCTTTGAACAATAATTAAACACCAAATATCACACAGCATGCTCAGATTCACAAATACATATCAACACAAGATTAAGTAACATGATTAATTTTTACATACATTCAAAGCCTTAATATAATCAAACAATAGTGTTAATAATATGGATCTTACTCATTCCTTTACTTATACTGTCCATATAAACTTGAGCAATTATGAGCAAACTTTGATAGCTATAACCAAGTGCAAATGTGCCACTCATGCCTATTCACCAACTATTCAGTGTACGCAGCAACACATATTGCATACTGCTCCATGCTGCACAATTCTAAAGGGCTCTGAGTAGTAAGGATGTGCACTGTAAACAATTTAAAGATTCAGATAACCACATCCTTGTTCACAAATGGTTCTTGAAAATAAAGAATGTTTATTGCAATGGATATGTGTCAAGCACTACTCAAAATAGCAGGGAATAAAGAGCATGGTGTGCTATGAGCTTGAATAACGCAATAAAAATAAAATAAAAAATTCACTCACATTAAAGTCAAAGAAAAATAATCAACAAAGTATAACAAATAGAAAATGTGTAAATTAGGTGGCAAACCTGATATGTGTTCTGCCTGGGCAGCTACAAATTTACATGAGGCAGCTAATGCTAGTATTGTCAAGTTCCACCACATTGGACTCTTCAGGATGCTTTCATTTTTAAATGGTTCAACTTGTGGAATTATTATCTGCACACCAAAGAAAAAGGGGAAAAAAACATTGGCTTACTGTTTATCGAGCTCTGAAACTTGGCCAGGTGAAAAAAAATCTGAAATCATGTGTGCCAGTTACATAAAATCACACAGTGCAACAAATTAAACAGATAGCAGGTGTCTCGAGATGCATTAATAAATACTGAAGTATTTACAGAAATACTGATATTACTGAGAGTCTAAAAATCCAACAATCCTGAGCGATATGCTGGGGAAAAAGTGGGTGTTTAGATAGAAAAACGATTGCAAAAATCTATTCAGGCAGACACAAAAATATGCATAAACAGCCCCTAACTTGCCCTATACTTGAAAAACTGAATGGAACCTAGCCCAAAACCCAATGGTTTCTCAGGTCCTGTCAGATTTGGATAAGATTTAAGAACTCTATTGCACGTGTAGAATATGTGAGTAGGGAATTTGGTATTCGAGGTTGACTGGTTAACTGAATCTATCTGTGCAAATCCCTACTGACTAGTGCTTAATGCTGTTGCGCCGCGATTGTGCTAAACTTGAAGAATTCAAAACATTTACAATCATGTCGAAAGAGCAATAATGTTACCAAAGGAATTAAAATTAATGTACATGTTTCCATTGATCATTGTATAAATAATGGGAGGTTTGTACTTGCTAGTTTTGATTACTTGGGGAGTTATGTTAACCCAGGCTCACAATTTATTATCGCTCTGTGAAAGATTGTGTTTGGCCAGCAGAGGGAAATGGCCTGTGACCCTGGAGCCCATGTTTGGGCTTTCTCATGACCATGATAACTTAAACATAGCGCTTCAAGGCCTCGTGGGATATATCTTCGGTTCAGCCTCCAGGCCTGATTTATTTTCCATGAACTTCAAGGTTACAGATGAGCTTTCAAATCCACCCACAATGGATAGTACTACAGTACAGCTCCAGGTTTGGGAAGGATTGCCTTGATTGTAGTTTAATGTGATCAATGAATATACAGATTAGGATTCATACTTATTCAAATCAAATATGGTGTCACAGGTAGGATTTTAAAAATATCAAATGTCTTTAGTTCTTTTTATGTCTTGAAACCGAAGTCATGATGTGAAAACTGTGCCATAAGTACTTATTGTATTTGAAAGCTGAAGCAGATGAAAAAGATTATCAATGACTTATATTTCAGTCTTTTCATCAAAGATATCATATGGGGCGTGGGTGTTCAAATCCAGGGTGTCCTGTGTGACTCCAGCCAGGTCTCCTAAGCAACAACCAAAGTTGCTAGGGAGGGTAAAGTCATATGGGGTAACATCTTCGTGGTCACTTTAAAGTGGTTCTCGCTCTCAGTGGGGCACATGGCGAGTTGTGCGTGGATGCCACAGAGAATAGCGTGAAGCCTGCACACGCGCTATGTCTCCATGGTAACACACTCAACAAGCCACATGATAAGATATGCTGATTGAAGGTCTCAGACATGTAGGCAATTGAGATGCGTCCTCCGCTACCCAGATTGAGGCGAGTCACTACGCCTCCACGAGGACTTAGAGCGCACTGGGAATTGGGGATTCAAAATTGGGGAGAAAAAAAAGCTGCAATATGACTTCATAGGACCTGGAATATATTGCATGAGTTGTATAGACAACTTTTATCAAAGTCGTTATTGAAGCTTGACAGCCTGCAGTCACTTGAAAATATGCGTGAATTTTAAAACAGAATTAAATTTTTTGCGTGAATTATTCCTTAATCTAAGATGACCACAAAGACATGATTTTCCACTCAATATTCAAGTAGAAACATATTAATTAAATATTCCTTAAATCAAACTTGAATAAATCTAACTTCAGTACTGAGTCTCTCTTTCTCTGTCTTCTGTGAAGGAAGTTCTCTCTGAAGGTGGAGGGGAGGGATTGACCTCTGAGTGACAGCATTTGGTGTTCACCCTGACTTATTCTTGTTGACTCAGAATCCACTCTGTTTACCAGAGGTCCTGCAGAGAGATTGGGCATTCATCAAATTAATCTGGTTTGAAGTGACTTGTGTGCATGAGAGAGAGCATTCAAGAAATGCTCCTTATAACAATGCAAAACTTCTGCATGTCTGCATGCAACAAGTAAGGGCGGTCTTTATTAACATAAATTATTAAGGCTTAAAGTAGTTCCTAACTCTCTGCACTTGACTGAGACTTAAAAGAGTACCATCGTTTGCCACACTCTTCAGTATTTAGTAAAATCAAAAGAAATGTCACATTCATGTGGAAAAAAATTTGTTACCATGGTTCCTTTTTTGCTTTAACAGTGATGACGCCTCAAAATGTCCCTTTAATTATGTGTTTCCATGTAAGTTGAGCAAGAAGCAAAACCTTCCTTTTGTCTTTTCTTTGGTGTGGATTCTGTATTATCCATATCTCTTTTATGCATGTAGTCTTTTTAAAAGCCAGTTTTTAAATAAATAAATACACTTGCTGCTGTCTGTCTAAAATGAATATGCCTGTGCACGTTGTTGCTGTCCTTAACCATACTATTAGAGTGTCACAAAGCACGTAGTGCGCATGTGTTGAACACCTTCGTATTCGCTCATGGTCAGAAAACAAGACTATGAAAGGCAACGAGACGTTGAGTGCGACTGGGTGCGATCTGATATGGAACGCTGAAAAACAAAGTATAACCTGGCCTTTACACTTACTCACTTAGATTTCATTAGTTAAACTTGATCTTAGCAGTTTAGTGAATAGGTTTTAATCAGAAACTCTTAGCTAGGAACTCTTTGGAGAACTCCTAGAGAACTCCTAGTGTTAAAAATATTCCTTGACTTAAGTGTAAAATAATTATTTGCAAAAAGTAGGACTTGTGTAAGAGTAGGAGCCTTTTATAAAGAAGCTAATAGTAACTTTCAGCTAAATCTAAAGGCCGATTTATACTTCTCTGTCAAACTATGGTGGTTATGAGAAGCTTACGCCATAGCCTAATGTGCAGCTCTTCAAAAATGGAACCGCGTTGTGCCGACACAGACCACAACAGCTGTGATTGGGCTGCTGTGTTATCAGAGACGGCCCCCCCAGCATGACAAGAAATTATCTGAGGTAGCATAGTATTTTTTCCAAGATTAGTTAAGTGTAATTGCCTTTTGTTCTGCCGAAAGTGTAATTGACAACAGGAGCACGAGTAGACAAAATTTCTGTGTGTGCACAGCGAGGTGCACACGTGATATGTATATGTATATGTATATGTATATGTATATGTATGAGGTGATCGTATGCTGAAAAGAGTGTTGTGCGACCGGGGTTGGTGCCCTATTCAGGCGGCGTACTCTGCATTTAGGGAGCGGCAGAACTGTGTACAGAACTAATGATCTAAATTATTTTGGCACTGAAAACTGTAACTATACTGAACTAACAACTAAAAGCTATGTAATAGCAAATGTAGGCATTAATAAAACATGATAATGCTTTGGTTTATATTTCAGCATTATATATAATGTCCCTGTGGGACATTGTTCACATTTTCACCATAATAGAAAGGTTTGCAAACCTCTCTTCAAATTGACAAATTCATCCAGATCTGACAAGAGCCCTTAAAGGGGAAATTTACCCAAAAATGAAAAGTTGCTCATCATTTACTCACCCTAATGCCAGATGTGTCTGAGTTTCTTTCATCTGCTGAACACAAATTAAGATTTTTAGAAAAATGTCTCAGCTCTTTTAATCCATATAATGCAATTGATTGGGTGCCAACATTTTAAAGCTCAAAACAATCACATAAGTCAACATAAAAGTCATCCATAAGACTCCAGTGGTTAAATAAATATCTTCAGAAGTGATATGATAAGTGTGGATGAGAAACAGATCACTTTCACATTTTTCTTGTTTTTGATGATTCACATTATTCTCTGCATATCACCCCCTGCTGGGCAGGGAGAAGAATTTCTAGCAAACAATTACTTAAATATTGTTTTATTTCTCACCCACACCTATCATCTCACTTCTGAAGATGTGGGTTTAAATACTGGAGTTGTATGGATTACTTTTATGGTTCCTTTATGTGATTTTTGGAGCATCACAAATTTGGCACCCATTCACTTGCATTGTACTGACCTACAGAGCTGAAATATACTTGTTCTGCAGAAAAAAGGAAGTCATACATATCTGGGATGGCATGAGGGCTGAGTAAATGATGAGAGAATTTTCAATTTTGAGTGAACTACCCCTTTAAAGTGATAGCTCAGCCATAATTTAATATTCTGTCATCATTTCCCTACCCTCATGTTGTTCCAAACCTGTGTGACCCTTTGTAGTCTGAGGAACACAAAATATGGTAGACAGAATGTTAGGGACTGACATTCTTGGTCACCATTCACTTTCAAAATATTTATATATATAAAACACATTCACTGAAAGTAAATGGTGACTCAGGCTAACATTCTGTCTAAAATGTCCTTATTGTGTTGCTTGGAAGAAAGAAAGTAATACGGGTTTGGTACAACATGATGATGACAGAATTTCCATTAACAATAATAATAAAAATAATAATTATGTAATACTGAACAGTACGTTACATGTGTATTATCTACTTGAGTATTCTTTTAATTGGATACTTTCTTACTCTAACTCAAGTAAATATTTATGTTAGCACTTTTATTTCTACTTGAGTAAAAAGTAATTGTACTTTTACTTGAGTACAGTTTTTGGCAACTCTACCTAATTCTGTGGCTAATATGACAACAAGTATTGAGTGGCGAGTCCAAACATGTTTCCCCTTCTCAACTTTAATTAACCCTACTTTACAGTCGTTCTTTGGACATTTTTCAGCGTTCAAAGGTTTTCAATGACATTTCTATGGATCTCCATCCATAACAGTCTCAGACTCATCATGGATTTCCATGCATCACTAAAGTCTCATGGCCAGTTTTCCTGGTTCAAGCTAACTGTTGACATTCACACAAATTTTTCATTGTGCACTGAAGCGTAAAAAATCAACATTGTGTTTACCCGAACAGGGGTAATTCTCCCAACAGCTAAATTAAAATTAAAATTAAAATTAAGCCACACTTGCTTAATCCCTTAAATAGCTTAAATAGCTCATAAATAAATGAATTCAAATGCCTACAGAAAGGACAGATAAATTGGCCATTTGAACTGTAATAAAAGGACATACTCAAACTATTATGCAGGGGGTTTATTTGTTGCCCTTAGGGGTCAACTGCCCCATTGACAAAGGTGTTAAAACTTGGAGACAGTCTATAAGTGACACCTCCACTGTGGACAATACATGATGTTTACCACTTCTCCATCTCATTCAACTGTCAGGTATATGAACACTGGGGTCAGCCCACATTTCCATTTTACTGTAGATGTTCACAGTGTGGGTCATCAAGAACAGCACAGTTCACACGTTTCTCAATCTGCTATTATAATTTAAAACATGGTAAAGGAATAGTTGAATTCTCGTACTTTACTAACATGCTTTTTAAAGCTTGTTTAACTTTCTATCTTCTGTTGAACAAAAACTTTTTGAAGAATGTATGATGTGTTTTTGTCCATACATGTCAATGGGGTTCAAAACTTTCAAACTCCAAAAAAGACAAAGGCAGCAAAATTGTAATCCATATGACTGCAGTGGTTTAATCCATGTCTTCTGAAGAGATATGATCTTTTTGGTGGAAACAGACCAATAAAAATAAAAATACATTGTATAACAGTATTTTTTACTGTTATACTGTAAAAATTACTGTATACAGGGTTCCTACAGATGCTTCAAAGTTACAATCAAGGACCATATTTGTTTTCAAGGACTATGCTCGAGATGTCAATAAAATGAATTATTTTTGTTAATTTTTAATAAAAATATTTTAACCATTCAGTTAATTTATTTTTATAAAACATCACTTGTACAACAATGAGCATCTTTAACTACAAATTCTCACAGTAACATTTCATGGTTCATTCATGACAAAATTGATGTGCAAATGTAGTGTGCTCCCTTAAAACGCATTTTCGCTTTCCAACAAAAGTGAATAACTGGGTCCGTAAACAGTAGTCCATAGGACTCATGTGCTGTGTTCCATGTTTTCTAAAGTCACACATCAGATTTATGTGAGGAACTGACAAAATGGGTCATTCTCAAAAACGTTTGACTTTCCAACTTACAAAATATTGAAATTTTCCATTTAGTTCAGTTTTTGCCTATAAACACTGAAAACACTAATGAGGGTTAAAGGGTTACAACACCACATTTTGAGGGTTCAATGGGGTACAAAACCAAATACTTTTGTGTGAAAATATTAGTTAAAATGCTAATAACTTTGTAAAAATCACTATATGCATCCTCTATAAGCAGCCTGTGAACTTAAACCTTAAAAATTATTTTCTACAGCTTTTTGTATAAAAAACAGAAAAATACAAATTTAACATTGATAAAACCAATAACATGAAATCAAGGGACAAACATTCGTTTTAAAACATTAAAATTAGAAATAATCTTTTTTTTTTGCTTTTTTGCACACTTATGCCTTGCACTAATGCTTTTATTAAAATAAGTACAAAATAAATACACAAATAACTTTACATGTCATAGAAGTGGAGTACCAGAAGAAGGGGAAAATATATTTTTTTCGGCAATTAAACATTTCAAATATATTTTCTAAAAAATGTGCAAGAGTCAAGCCATTTCATATCACTAAAGGTTAGGTTATAATTTGTATAATTTTAAAAAAAGATGGATGGATGCATTATGGAGATTTTTGGGAATGTGCTTAATTGCCAAGAAAATGTTACAATACTAAAACAAACTTTATACAAAATAACTGCAATTGCGGTATAACATAATTTTTTATGAAATATGACTAGGACATATTTTGGTGAGATTCAATTGTAGAGCTTTCGGTACTGAAAGAGTTTGATTGTGAATTGAAAAGGATTGAAAGGTGATGCTTGTGGTAAACACACTGTGACATTGGCAGTCATGTGCTTTTGTTAGTTTAAAGAGATATTTGAGTAGGAGCTGGGAACTTCTTAACAGTGTTTGCCAACACTGACAGAGGTAATAGTTCTTTCTCAGTGCATTTGCTCAGGACTCACTGCCTCATCAGCACACCATCTGAAATCAATGACATCTGGCTCCCTTACTTGAATTAACAAACTTTTCACACACTTACACACCACAAAAGATGGCATACACTAAATGCTCACTTATGCACTAGAGCTTTCAAACATTGGCAACCGGCACCAATTGTTCTTCCTTGCAAGTGAGCAAACTTACAGTACCAACATTTCACTCTTTGTGACTGAATTGCTAGGCATTGCTATTGCACAGTACAGTTGAATATACTTGCATTACTGTGACAGTGAGTTCATTTACATGCACCAATTATGATTCAGAGGCCGACAAAGTGTTTGATAATGTAAATTCATTAAATCAAATGGCTTCCCATTATCTGGGTAAAAACTGATTGACACAAATCGATTTTTGCCCATTACGCCTGATTTTACACCGTACTGGTGTTCTTAGCGGTTAGATATGTGCGCAAGTGCTGTGCACATAACTGTTTACTTTTAGATGTTTAAACCTGAGTATTTCAAAAACTCAGTTTTCTTAAATGCAGTTTTCTTGCATTGACAGAGGTTTTAAAAAGCTGTTTTTGGTAGTTATCATCTTATTGGTGTGCATTTAAATGCACTCGGTAACAAACCACAGTACTAAAGGGGGCGTTTGCTATCTATGCCATTAAACTAGATGTTTTGCTATTTATGTAGAAAGCTTTAAACGTGTCAACAATTACTTTAACTAATTTGCAAGATTGTCTTTAAACTGTTGCTATGCCATGACAGAAGTTGACCTAAAAGAGAAAATTGACCATTGCAGAAGTCAGTAAAGCCTAATACAGTAATTTACATTTCAGAAAGTAACAATGCGTGAAATCGAGCTTGCCAACCTAGAAGCATTTGTGTTCATGTACTTGTGTAGAGTATTCTGGCCTAGCACCCTATACAAACATCTACACACATATTAACAGTAAGAAGCAGAAAAGGAGGCAGAGGGTGACATTTTTTTAGTGCACTGCAAAGACTATAAATGTTTCTACTTGTCCATGCAGGACATTCAATTACATAAATACATATTCAATACAAGTATTGAATTCATTACAAGTTAAGCTCAATCAATATCATTTGTGGTGTAACTCATCCCTCCTTTTCTTTAATAAATGCAAATATCTGGGTTTCAGTGAGGCACATACAATGGAAGTGAATGGAGCTGTATAAGGCAGAAATGTGAAGCTTATAATTTTCTAAAAGCACTTACATTAATTGTTCTGTTAAAACTTGTTTATTATTTGAGCTGTAAAGTTATTTATTTTGTCATTTTGGGGTTTACAGGCTTTAGGGTTTGTCATCAAGGCAACAAAGTTGTAAAATTCAATATAACTTTACACAGAAATTTTTAGTAAGCAATTTTCTCACACTTAAATCATGTTAGCAAGCATATTGTGTATTGTGGCTAAATGAAACAGTAGTATTTAAACATTTACAGAGAAGCCCCATTCATTGTAAGTGCTTACCAGCAACCCTTATTTTTTTTTTCCTTTTAAAAAAAACAAAAAAAAACAAAAAAAAAGGTCAAAATACATTTTTGTGGTAATCAGCATTTTGCCACAAAAGCTGTTAATTGAGCTCAGAATGTATTGAACCCGGAATATTCCTTTAAGTTTGCCTGACTCCTTTATGTGTCTTGTCATTCTCCTTGAGTTAATAGGATTATTTTCAACATATTTTTTTAAGTCACACTGTCAAACTGCTCACAAAGGAGTAAGGCATAGAGCTCCTGGATATACTAAAAGTGACTGACGAGGCATGCACAGGTCATTAGTCTAAGTGCCATCCCAGTTTCCGCTTGTACACTAGCAACTTGATCCATCTGTTCCATGTAACCTCTTAGGGAAAATAAAACTTAAATGTATAAAGTTTTTTTTATAGGCACAGTAACTTAAGGCTCTGTTTAGGGATAAAGCCTGATTTTACTGCCGAATATAATTCACCCTTTCCACACAAGGGCCAAGAGATACAACATACCGACAGCTCTTACTCTCTCTGCTCTAATCTGCCTGTTTTGCTGGGCCCAGATCAGTTGTGATTGGTTGGACTGTCCTCCTAACGGTAACATAAGGAGCACAAATATAGCAAGCTGTTACGCATTTGTCATGTATTCCTGTTATTATGCCACTAATCCTGATTCATTAACTTGCAGTAATACGTATATAAGTGTCATTTTCTTTTTTAATGACTCTGCGGTCAACATCTGTGATAGCAAGCCTTTCAAATAAACCGAAACAATTAATTTGTCTTTAAGCAGATGTGTGTAGATTAGTTGGCACATCTTGCAGTGTAGCAGGTTAAACACTTTAAACTGAAGATGAATTCAACTTCTTTACCATCCTACCAGCTGCTGCAATTTTTCCCCATGAGGTCGTAAAGGGAAACAAGCAGGGTTGCCTCATTTAACACATGCTGCCGGGGCCACCTGAGATATTCATGTTAATATAGTTTCTCGATCAACACAAAATTGCTTTCTTCTGCTCAACTTGTTTTCCCCTCCCCCCTCCTTAAAGAGTGACTCTTTTTAGTGAATGTAGAGCATGAGCAAAACATGACTTAATTTTGGTCAAAAGGAATCACTTACTAACAAAAACATTTATAATTTTGCAGTTCAAATAGCAAATCACAAAAAATTTTGTGAATACCACTGTTGACTGCTGTTTATTCACACCTTGCCTTACATTTTTGGTTGTCGCCTTTACAACAGGCTGTATAACAAACCTGAACAATTGTGAATTTGTCCAGTTTACACTTTAAATATGCAGAAAGGTCACTGATCGAAGCATTGCAATTTGCAGATTATGACAAAGGATTTTCTATTCTTTCTTAATGCAAGTGCAGAAGCAAATGCATTGATATTGAATTAAAGAACCCCTTTTAAACATTTTGTTTCAGAGACAGATAATAAATTGCGATAATGAGCTAAGAATATTGACTGCTTTGGCTGCAACTGGCAGAAAACCAGAGGAGGCTCTAGGGTCAGTGGATATTCAGGCTTAATAGTTTAAATCTTAATATTTTAGTATCCACTTGATACTGAAGTACTGGTACTTTTGACATCACTAAAATTGTATTAAAAAATGTGGGGCTTTATTGAAAAAAATTCAGGGTTTAAGAATTGGTAGCCAACCCCTAGCACCACACATACAGAAAACAATCTATTACACTATGAAACTGTTTAGCTGTTCAAAAAGCTAATGTATGAATTTCCTTTAGAGTTACATTTAATTAATTTTGATCAGTTAGGCTGCCACCAAGAGCAAAGCAAGGACAAATCAGACTTCAAATTTTGGAACTTTTTTATTGTTTGTGCATTTTACATGATATTACTGACAGAACCTTCAATAAAAAATTAAAAATAAAAATAGTCTCTTCTGGAGTTGTCCATTCAGTCCATCTCTTCAATCATATGTACCCAATTATGTCATTACAGACAATAGGCATTCTGCTCCCCGATTGCATGAGTGCTGTGAACTGATGGAAATCTGTGTCCAATTCATTCAAGCCTGTGTGTGACTTAAAGAAGAATGGTGTTTTATGCTGCACATCAACATGACAAGAAAGTCTTTTGGGGACTCCAAACGATTTGCTCGGATTTGTAACATCTGATGACTTTCGTTGTTCATTAGCACTTTGCAAATTTCTGGCTATCCTCCGTTTAACGTTAACCAAGAAGTCTTTTGCAAAACTGCGCCCTGAACTGTGCTTCTGTTCAGTCTGTTCTGTGCATTCCGGTAAGTCCATCCAGTTCTGAATAAGATCAGCAAAGCTGTTGTCTCCAAGCACTATCGGCTGACGGTTACGCCCGCGGGTAAGCAAAGATGTTGTCCAGTCGTCAGGGTCACTTACTGCCTCAAAAGACGTCCATTTTTCCAGGCAAACATCGGAAGTAGACTTGGGACGAACTCGGGTGTTGGGAACCTGGTTAGTCCGAAGACACGCAGACGAAGAGACGCGGACGTTTCTGGTACGCCGCAACACCACTCCCTCATCCTGCCAAGAGGCCTCGGAATAACCCGAATCAAACTCCAGACTCTGCTCGCTGCTCGGAGAGCTAACAGCTGATGGGCTACCAGCAGAGTCCTCCTCCTCCAGAGAGCTAGATAAACAACAGGCAGAGTCGTAGCTGCTAGCCTCACTAGCATTGCTGATCCTCAGTCGCGCTCGACGTTCCCTCTGTGCTATTAGCTGTTTGCATGCACGCAGCCTCACTGGAGGCCCGACAGGGCGTGCTGCGCAGCTTCGTCGCAAATTCTTTAGATCCTGCAGTGATCGCATCATATAATGCATCTGTTCCCGCAGGCAGTCACCTGATTCCTGCAGACACAACTGCAAAGATAAAGAAATACAATGTAAGAGTCAAGTTGATCAGATGATGGAAAATCTCAGATACTTCAAGCTAAAATATGGAGAAAAAAAATCATGTTTTTGTGCCTGGACACATTTATTGAATAGATCAACTTGCTTTATTCTTAAAGGTGAAGTGTCATTTTTGAACACTAGAATCACCAAAAAATCAGATAAACAGGTAGTCCTACCCCAAACTCACACCACTGGTTGACCAAATGATGCTGTGTCAGGCTGATTGGGATGCTCAAAAAGAAAAGTAAAAAAAGAAAACGAGGAATGTTTTGATAGCGCCACCATGTTTACACTTTTTCCGGGAATCACATATGGCTTATTTATAATTGTCTATGCACATTAAGCTGGTGTAGAAGAACATTTTTAACACCACAAAATTACACACATCACCTTTAAGCAACATTTTATTTATGTATACGTACAACTATATAAAAACTGGGTCACTCTCCCTGCAAATAATTTTCCCCATGTTGACAAATCACACTCTTTTGACAAGTTTAGACTTGCACTATATCAATTAGAGAGGGCACGGCTGTATTTGTCTGGAAAATCACTCTATTCTATGTAGAGGACAACCAAACAACAGTTGAATACATGTCATGTGGCCACACTCACACCCACCTATCAAAGAAAACAGATGACTACTACCTGCACATGAAATTCAGTTAGTATAAACCTGTTACTAACCACACCTGGGGTACATACTTTCAGACAGTAATTACCACACCTTTTATACATGCTGTTGAACACATGTATATATCCTTGTACATTGGGAATTTCCTCTAACGCACATGCAAAACACTTATACAGTATCTTATTCAGTATCTTTTAATACTCAAAATAATTATGACCACTGATTGTGTAATAAAACAAGTGGAGCAGAGGGTAGACCAGAGCAGTTCAATTTCAACAGAAATAATCTATGAAAAAGTAAAAAAATCAGACTGTTCATAGAACATGAAATGGAAAATGGACATTGAAATGGAAGCCAAAAAATCTTAAAAACCATCTTAAAAGAGCTCACTGTAAGTAAACACTACTCCCTAACTCTTAAAAATGCTTCTGGCATGCTGGACAGTAGTTTAAAACTAAGGAGTGCACTCAAATGCAAAAATGCATTTAAAATTCTAATAACTAATTTCGAACAACACCGTCACAATAATACTAAGTATCTACTCTAGTAACACTAGTCAAAGTGTGTAATACTTGCCCTTTGCGTAGTTATTTTCCAAACTGTGAATGCAAACACCAAAAGCCAAACTTTGAAATCTTTTGTAAGACAGATGCAAGTCTTGCATGCAAAGTTATTAGCATATTTGTTGAAACTTGTTCCCAATTATATAAAAATGTTCAAAAACACAAAGTCTGTGCATCAGATGCATTCAGCAATAGTAACCTTCACTATGGGGGTAGTGACGGGCATGGAGTGCAGATGCCAAACCATATGCTGAAATGTCTCCTCAATATCAAATTCATTGCAGCACATTACATAAAGTGATATCCAATCAGTGCACAGTTGTACTGAATCAGCAATCTATCTTAATTAACTAAACAAAGCCTATAAAATAGACTGGAGAGGAGATTTGGGAGCATGCTTACCATGATTTAAAATTTATGACAGTCAAGTCCAGTAATTTTAAATACTCCTGAAATAGAAATAAATGTTATATTATTAAATTGCGTTTGAAAAATACTTACATATATCCATAAACATCGTATGTATTTTGCACTTGAATAATGAAGAAAATACAATACAAATAATTTTTAACTGAAATCTATTGTAATGCAAGTTAATCAGACGTTGAACCAAGCGTTGCACTTACATTTGTTGTGATGGAATAAACCTTCAATGCAATCCCAGCAGTTGTGCTGCAGATGTGGATAGTGTGACTCGAGTCAAAAAATG
This sequence comes from Moxostoma hubbsi, assembly GCA_032164185.1. NCBI lineage: Eukaryota > Metazoa > Chordata > Actinopteri > Cypriniformes > Catostomidae > Moxostoma > Moxostoma hubbsi. The sequence continues at coordinate 10,497,499 of JAVLUX010000051.1, forward strand.
TTAAGCCCTCACTTCAGAGTGCAGCATATTAGTGCGTCTTTTTCATTCCAGCGTGCGCGTCTCAGCCAATCACACCGTGGTATTGCAGCGTCCTCCAATCAAAACGTCACAGAGAAAACCAATGAGAGCTCGCCTGAAATCTGGGTGCTCTTCCCTCCATATTTTAGAGCTCCTTGGTTCCCTCCCTCTCTCAAATTAAATTCATGATGTCACAGTTTAGAAAAAAACGTTAAATCAAATTATTATATCTATACTACGATTCTTGTTTTATACTTTAACATATTATACTTTTAAACACCATTTCAACATCAACGTTGAGCTGCTTTATGAAAAGTGCTCAGTAAACAGTTTGCTATTATAATTTTGATGATAAAATTACAAGTGAGATATATTTTACACCCAAAGATTGTTACAAGCTCTTTTTGAATTGAAAGGTGAAATGTTATTATGTATGGTATTTGCACAATACAACAGTATTATTTTGTGGCTTACATGTAAGAACATTTGACTATAAAGGTCATATTTAAGCAAAACACCTAAATCTATATAGTTAGTCAGAACTAGCCTACCGGTTTATAAAGATGTTTAATCCATGCGCACATTTCTCCTTCAGCTCCTTGTTTTGGCATCCTATTTTATATTCTCATTTTTGTTTGAGATAAAATTTGTTTTATTAAATAAATATGGTATGTTAAACGTATTCCAGCTGTTCCACAGGCGAAGACCTACATTATATACTTACCCTGTGGTCAATTTTAACGACTGTTCAAGCAGGTAACACGGAGAGATTCCGGCCTGTTGTGCAGTGCCCTCTGGCGCTTGATGGAACTTTTGCACTTTTGAGATGTTCTTTGAAAGAAATGTGTTCAAATGGATTCGGGGAAGATTACTAAACGAATCATTAGTATACATTGTTCTACGGCTACGCTAAAAATTGACATTTGTTTAACAGAAGTACAAAAACAGTGTCAAATCGCGCTGTTTATAACTGTTCTCAGTCACGGCTGGACCTAAAAAACAAAACGTAAAATGGCCACTTTCTGGTTGTCAAACTTAAAATGTCCACAGTTAACTTAACGAACTACACGTGTAGTTTCTTTGCAAGAGACCTGTGTGGACTTGTCAATAAATTATTTCATACATTCATTGAAAACAGTTATTGTACCAGTTGGTTAAAAGTATAGCAAAAATTTCTTAAGAAAAGTTAAAAGTTAGTTCTGAGAAAAGTCTTGTTTGACATATGACATTTTCTTAATACAATGAAATGACTGTAACACATGTTAAGCGTGGCTTGAGTGTTCAAATGCTTTTACTGGTCACTTATCTATTAAGGTGTTTATTGTAATTAGGATATGTTCTTCCCAGTCCCATTTATTTTCACATTCATTTTTGTAATGCCCACTCTAATTTGGGGCACATTCAGTTTGATAAGAGGTGTGTAGACTATCAGGTCCACACAAAAACATGACTGGAAAATAATGTTGATCCTTTTGTGATTCAAAGTTGAAATGGGGCCATCACATTTACATAGAGGCAAAGGTGTGAGTTCTTACCTAAACACAATACAAAACATTGATATTAAGGATGGCCACTCCATCCAGGTTATTTAAGAGATCTTCCTGAAGCATTCAAATGTATGTATGACGTGGTAAGTACATCTACAGCACTTAAGGGTCAATAACCCAGGCATGCCTTAGAGGCCTCTTTATTTGCCTTCACCAAAAAGAAATAAATCAATATACTGTAAACTACAGCTTAAAGTTATCGGTTAGTGTAAGTGATGATAGTAACCTACAGTACAGGTCCAGTTATTTGCTGTTCAGTTGTTTGTAGTGCTGGTAATTCACACTCCCATTCACATTAAAGTAAATATTTTTTATATGTATTATTATGTATTAATCCTAAAGTGATACATGTGGTACATGTTTTCCCAACGTGAAGATGTTAGATTAAAATGTACATGAAATAAAGTGCATTATTTGGAATAAAATGTATAAAGGAAATTAACATTAACCAAGATTAATAACTGCTACCCAGTACAGTATAGAAAATATATGCTGTTATTATTATTATTATTAATGCTGTTTAACCCTTATACTCTGTTCGTTAATGGGTGCATTCTCATAGTTTGGTGTTACAAAAAGAAGACTTAGAGTAAGATTTTTATTACCTATAATTTATTTCAAACATCCCAATTCAATAACTCAACAGTGTAAATTAACACAAAATGTCAATAAATCCAACAAATGAACAGGAATGAACAGGGAAGATGCAGCTCCCACCCCTAAAGGCCCCAGTATAGAGTCACTGGCCACTATACACATAAATAGATGTACACCTTTACATCTACTTTGTCATACTATTATCTAATCAGCCAATCATGTGGCAGCAGTGTAATTTATAAAATCATTCAGATATGGGTCAGGAGCTTTAGTTACTATTCACATCAACCATCAGAATGGGGAACATTTTTGATCTCAGTGATTTTGACCATGGCATGATTGTTGGTGCCAGATGGGCTGGTTTGAGAATTTCTTGGGCTGCATTGTGTGAGACTTTTTTAGGTTACAAACTGGTCATTACAAGGGTATTATGCTATAAATGTGGTTTATGAGGACATTTCTAGTGTCCCCATTATTCAAATCACTTAAAAATCATACTAAACGATGTTTTATTAAAAATAAAAAAATGTGAGTTATGGTTAGGCGATACAATCTATAGTTCGTACTGCATAAAAATCATTATGTCTATGGAGAGTCCTCATAATGATAAGCTGCACCAACATATGGTGTGTGTGTGTGTGTGTGTGTGTGTGTGTGTGTGTGTGTGGATAGCAAATGTAGGAAAATTCACCAAACCTCATGCCACTGAGATGAAGGAAAGCACGTTTTTTTTTAAAAACCCCAACACTATGTTAAGGTTAAAATAATTTTAGATGAAGAAAGTATGTCACACTGTGGGACACTGCTGACAGTACTTGAAGTCTCATGTCAACTACCCTCATAACTATGCATAAATGTTTAGTTAGTGCAACAAAATCAATGAAAACAAAAAGTAGGCCAGAATATGTGAAAAAAGGAATACAACTTAAAACTTCAGTGAAAATCAGATTGCCAAACTTTTTTAAACTATGGCACCCTTTATAGTATTTTATTACCCATGGCACCCCAACCACTGAAAAAAATAAAATAAATGTTTATTTATCATATAATTATTTTAATAAATAAATAATTTTTAAAGTTTAATATTGACTATATAATATATTCAAAATAATGTAGACTTCAAGTGTTTATACTAAACATTGCTTCAAGATTTAATTAAATTATTCAAGAGCTAATAATAATATAGAGCAATAAAATAGAGCAGAGTAAAAAGTACTTTAAGTTTTCAGTAACAGCAGTAATTAAAAATATTGATATAAACACATTATAAAATAATGTTAAATTATTAACTTATTCTTTACTGTGTGATTATTAGAAATTATGTGATAATAAAAACAGATTCGACACAGTCAGAGTTTGACTGAAAAGAAAAACTGTCATTGAAATTTATTGGGCTTAAAGCTCCTAAAGTTGTCCAACCAAGGACAGTGGGAGCTTTTCTCTTTTTTTGTCAATATTGTTGTTTGATTGATATTTAGGTGTATTAGGCTGCTTTTACACATTGCACAGTTTGGATATTTTGAGATATAAAATTGTTGTCCTTTCTGCATTACATAATACATAAATGGCTTTTTTTACATTATTATTGCGTCAAAGAAGTGCATTTAGAAGTGCATTTAGAAGAATATATTAGTATATATATATATATATATATATATACTATATATATATCAATGCCACATAGAATTAAGGCAGTTCTGAAGGCGAAAGGGGGTCAAACACAGTATTAGTATGGTGTTCCTAATAATCCTTTAGGTGAGTGTATATGTATATATATATATATATATATATATATATATATATATATATATATATATATATATATATATATATATATATATGCACACATTGCAAGTAAAAAGCCAAAAAACTTTGTGAACTGCGAGTAACTTTTCATTTTGTTTTGCACATTTCCGAAACGTCATGGTTACTGTTGTAACCTCCGTTCCCTGATGGAGGGAACAAGACATTGTGTTGAATGTAGTGACACAAGGGGTCTTTCTTGAGAGCCTTGCATACCTATGAACTTGAGAAAAGGCCAATGAGAATTTGGAAAGGGAAGCGGGCATGGGTCTGTCAGTCAGGTTTTTGCACTGAGGAGCCGAGAATAAGGTACAGCCATTTACAGTGGTAGGTCTAGTGTCATGGCAAGAGGGACACAACGTATCGTTCCCTCCATCAGGGAATGGAGGTTACAACAGTAACCATGACGTTCCCCTTCTGTCACTCACTCGATGTTGTGTCGAATGTAGTGACACAAGGGGTCTCATTTAAAAGCACCATGCTCTAGAACGTGTTACGTGAACTGCTGACACAGGTGCAAGCAAGCTACTCCGTGCTAGAATCAACTGTATGGGCCGCACGTAACCCACCCCAACGCCCCCAAAAAAGGTGTCGTATATAGACCTTAGGTTCCAGGCATCCCTAAGGGGAAACAGGTGACATGACTAGCATGGAAGCAAGCCGGCCAGCCGCAGCCTTTTCACTCTCTACATTTCTTGTCATAGAGTATAAAGCGGCTGGGGCTATCTTAACGCTATGAAATGCGTCGGGGAAGGTGATCTTTTCCGTTCCTATTCTTTCAGGGGGAAAAGATCCTGTGGAGACCACATCCTGCCCAGATTGGGGGGAGGTGACATGTGGCATGGTGGTAGGTCCTACCTGATGAGGGAGAAGCTCTACAAACACAGCGACTGGGGGATGAAGGACTGCCCAAGGGAGACCTTGGAAAATACATCACAGGGAGTTGCCTGAAGAGGGATTTAAGCCTGTGGAGTCCTACCCCAGAGAGTGACAGAAGGGGAATGTCTAGGTTACTAGTGTAACCCCCATTCCCTGATGGAGGAAACAAGACTTTGTGTCCCCCATGCCACAACACTGTTCAAGCCGCTGTAATGGCCAAACCTTGTTCCCGGCTCCTCAGCGCAGAACCTGACTGAACAAAGGCACATCCCGCCTTTTATACCCGTATGTCCAGGGGCGGGACATGCAAATTCTGTTTGCCAATTTGGCAATGGCAGTAGTAAATATTATATATGTTGTGACAAAAAATGATTTATGAATTAATTGGTGTACCTTTGGAGTGCTAAAATAGCATTTGGTGTAAGACTTTTCTTTTAACAAAGTGGTGAAAATTTGGTGTTTTAAAACAGTGGATATTTACTGAAGCAAACTCATTCCGAGGTTCATTTTGAAATAACGAATAAATGTTTTAACAGACTTAACGTCTGGTATTACAAAACACAATATTTCATTTTAGCTGTAGCGTTAACAAAAGATCTTTAACAAAGTCGCTTTCTAAATGAATAAATGATTAACAAAATTACAATACTTTATCAAACAGGATGCGTTTCTAAAAAACACAATATCTAATTTTAGCTATAGCTTTAACACAAAGATTCTTACATTTCTCGTTCAAAGTCCTTTCACAAACGCATCCAAAACGGCAATGGAACACAAATGTTGACAGGACCCTCCATTGGGTGGAAAGTTGACAACACCTCCTTCGGTGGGTGGAGTTTAAACCCAGCGGTTAAGATTATTTCACATCTTTTCTTTTAGGAAATATGTGTGTTTTTTAAAGTATTATTTAGACGTTTAGCTGTAGCGCTAACAAAATGTCTTTAACAAAATGGTGAAAATGTATTTTAAACAAAATGTATCAAGTGGCAAACACAACAAAGTCGCTCTAAAAATTCCAAAAAACTTTAACATAATTAAGTGAAACTGTGTTATTTCGACAAACAACATTATGTTTAAAAAAAGTTGTTTAAATGATGTGTCTTTAATGATGTGCAATGTTTAATTTTTAACAAAGTGGTGAAAAATGTGCTTCTAAAACAGTGGATATTGAATGACATTAGTTCCCCGTCTGTCGCTCACTTCGACGTCGTGTCGAAGAAGCGACACTAGGGGTCTCTCTTGAGCGCCGAATATGCCTCTGATCTATGAAAAAAGGCCAATGAGAGATGGCGAACAGTATTTGCATACCCCGCCCCCGGACATACGGGCACAAAGGCGAGGGGAATACGCACATTCATTCAGAAATTTTCTTCGGAGCCGATGGTCGTGTATGCAGCCAGCTGCGAGTCACACACACCCGATTCCTGCTTCTGTTCCTCTGTCTCTCTGTTTGCTGTTGGATCTATGGCTCATTTCAGCGGCTTTCTCCTTCTCTGCACGGCAGTGTAGTTTGCCCCTGGGTGCTTCGACAGCGCAGATAATTGAAAGAGTTACATTGAAAGAGTGATTTTCTCTGTAAAAGAGTTTATTTCTCTGAAAGAGCATTACACAGCGGTGTTGAACGTCCTTTTCAGGACGCGTCTTTATAAAGATGTCATTTCTGCCCCTGTGTAGTTTCTGGATGCGGTGATTTCTCCCCACCTCTTACGGTCATTAAAGCTGCCTCGCGTGCCTGGGCTGTGATCACACACAGGCAGCGTTTTATGAATGGTTCATTTTCTCAGTGCAAGAACATAGCCATGGCAACATTGCGGTCGGGGCTTTCTTTTGTCATGAGAGAAAGCCACTTCAGCCGCCCCCTGCGCCTCGCCTCCTTCCTACGGGATTGACGCAGGCGCCGTGGGCGATGAAGGTGATTTGGGGACTATGACGGGCTCTGTTCGCCGGGTAAACCCCCTCGAACCACCCGCATCCCTGGCATGCTTGCATGCTTCAGAATTGTATGACATCACCGCTGCATCGGAGAGCGTTACATCGGCGTCTGATGCTGATGACTCACCTGGGCCGCCACCTTCGGGTCTGCTCGCCCAGCCTGAGCCTGACGCATGTGCGCTGCCCACAGCCGCTCCCCGCCCCCCCGGTTCCTTTCTTCTCGGAAGTGCTGAGAAAAGACTCAAAGCGCTCTTTTATTGAGAATGTGGGCAAAGGAAAATAAGGGAAATGAGGATTCTCCTCCTGGCCCTCCACCAGGGGAAGGAGTGGTCTTGGTTCCAGCTCTTTACCAAACATCTGACTGCCCAGGTCGTCCATCTCAGGAGCACTTTGGAGCTTTCCTGGTCCTGGAACGGGTCCTGGAGACCAGGGGGGGTGTGCGCCACCTGCGGGGCGCTCGATGCTGGGGCTTAGAGCTGGCCCCGGGTTGAGGCGGAGCTACATGTTGTTTGACCGCAGGGGGGGGGGGGGGGGGGGCGCTTTCGGCAAGAGGGGCATGGGGTGTGCTGGTTTGGTGACACTGCAGCATGATGTGAGAAATCGTCTCTGTCTGCCTTTTCACCGCCGAAAACTGCTGGGCGAAGTCATCGACATTGTCGTTGTAATTTCATGTTAATACATATATTGTTTATATCTTTTGGCTATTTTTTTGAAACTTGAGTACTTTAAAGTGTATGGATTGGACCCATCCACTTCCATCGTAAGTTATTTGAAGTAACCGTGATTTTTGTGGTAATCAACTTTATAATAAAATGCTGTCAATTGAGCATAACTTGTATTTAAAACAGAATATTATTTTTAATATGGCACACTTGAGTACATTCAAACAGTATGCAATCAATGTCCATCCAAATCAATGGGCACTAAAAGTGATAGTCATGTGATGCCATGTGAGGATCGGACGTGTAAACGTAAAGGTTTTAATAAAAAAACATTTTTAGGATGTAAACCAGTGAGATTCTATACACTGATCCATAACTGTTCTATGAGGACAATATGTCAAATAATTCAAAATCCTCAGGCTCTGGAGACATTAAAAGGCACTTACATGCTCAAGCTGACACCCCTGAGCAGGCTGTGGGCCCTGGAGTTGATTCAGACAGAGAGATGTGGGAAATGCGGCAAGAGATGCTGAATAAGTCAGCAATGCTGACGAAGGTCGTGGCTGACTCGGAGGATCTTGCTGTTATATGTCGAACGATCACTGCCATAGATGCAAAGTTTACTGATGTGGTCACGAGAGTGGGTGATGTCGAGAAACGGATCGATTATCTGGAGTCATCGGACAGGGAATTATCTGCTAATCAGCAAGCACTCCAGATTTGGACTCCTCCAAATCTGCTCAACATAGCAGGCCATAAGCTCCTGACCTTCTCGGCAATCTGCAGAGGGAGATAGGCTCCGATCAGTTCTGGCCAAATTTCTGAGATCAAAAATTCTTTTGATTCTGACATAACCTTGGAGGAGCTTGGCGAGATAATTTAGGCCTTGCCTACAGGCAAGGTGCCGGGGCCAGAAAGCTTTGCTGCTGAGTTTTTTAGATCTTATTTTACAGAACTGGCTCCACTTTTGCTAGAAGTTTAAATGGAATCATTAAAGAATGGAAAGCTTCCCCCAACCGTTCAAGGCCGGATCAGTCTAATTCTTAAAAAGTGCCAAGCAACTGTAAGAGTTACCATCCAATTGCCCTGATCCAGCTAGACGTTGAAATATTGTCAAACATTTTGGCTTACAGATTAAATAAAGATATGACACCTCTTATACATATAGATCAGGTGGGCTTTATTCAGGGCTGTAACTCTTCTTGTAACATTAGGTGTTTCATTAATGTCATGTGGGCAGTTGCAAACTATCAGACTTCGGTCACTGCCATCTCACTTGATGCCGAAAAGGTGTTTGATTTGGTAGAATGGGATTATTATTTTAAGATTTTGGAAATGTACGGGTTTGGAATACTTTTATTGGCACACGGTAGCAGCGGTTCAAACGAATGGATTCATTTCAGATTATTTTATTCTGTATAGGGGCACCCAGAAGGTTTGCCCTTTTTCCCCCTTATTGTTCTGTCTTGCCCTGGAACCATTAACAGCTGCAATAAGAACAGAGGATGATTTTCCAGGGGTGGTGGTGGGAGGACTGGTGCATAAAGCTTTTGCTTTACACAGATTATATTTTATCATTTGTCTCCGACCCTTCTAGATCTATGTCTTACCTCCACAGAATTATTAATTCCCTTTATAATTCTCAGGATACAGAGTGAAATAGTTTACATCCAAAGTTTTGACTCTGAGAGCATACTGCCTGGTAACGGCTTTTCAGCCGGGTGCCTTCCAGTGGCCCAAACAGGGCATTAAGTATTTGGGTATTTTATTCCCAGCAAATTTGTGTGATTTAGTTCATTACATTTATCTATGTCTCGGAAGGTTAATGTTTTTAAAGTGGTATTCCAAAATTCAACTACCTGCTACAATCTCTCCCTATAGATGTCCCACTCTCTTATTTCAAGCAATTTGATAGCATTGTGAAGTCCTTCATTTGGTATAGTAAATGTCCCAGATTACATTTCAGTAAATTGCATAGGCTGATTGGCAAAGGAGGGTTAGGCCTACCCAAGATTTGGTTTAACTATTATGCATTCGGTCTCAGACATTAAAAATTAGCATCAAGCATATGGCTGAACCCCAAAAAAGTCCCCTTTCTGTTGGACAGAGTGGATTGTGAGGGAGATTAATATGCTTGGTGATCTATATGACAGTGGAGTGTTGAGAACATTTGAAAATATGGTTCAATATTCCCAGGTCAAAATTTTTTTGGTTTTTATAGCAGCATACACCCCCCCTAAAATGGCAGATACTCTGAGTGGTGATTACTGCTTTTGGAAAAGGTTGTGAGGCATTTAGTGTATTACTCCCTGCTAATTCAGAGTCTGGGGGACAGAGCTTCAACTTCTCAAAAGTTATTATGGGAGAAAGATGAAACTAATGTTTGGGTGGAAGGGTTATAAATGTATATAATTTGATTCCAAATAATCTGTTATGTTTTTTAATTTGTTATATGAACTCAATAAAAATAGTTAATAACAATATAAATACAACACCACGGTTAGTTATAATATGCTAAATAATTTAACAATGATAGCTATAAAAGAGATACTGAATTTATACAATCATATATGGAATGAAAGTTACCTAAAGCTTGGAAAGGTGCAGATCCCAATAGTCAAACCAGGGAAAGATTTAACAAAATCCAGCAGTTATAGGCCAATTGCTCTTACCTCTACATTATGTAAAGTAATAGAGAAAATGATTTTCTGGAGTCTAAATTATGTGCTAGAAAAAGGAAATATTCTCTCCAGCCCAGAGTGGTTTTTAGAAAAAAAGATCTACAATAGATACCTTGGTATTGAGAATTAAGTAAATAAAAGCTCTTATAATGAAAGAATATCTAACTGCATTCTATATATATATATATATATAAAATTTGAATGGGGGGAAATGGGGGAAAAATGTATAATTGGGTACCACGTTTTTTTATTTGAACATACATTTTGGGTATGAATTGGAGAGGAACTATCAGCTTCATATGATATTTTAAATGGGACCCATCAGGGCACTTTTATTAGCCCATTTTTGTTTACTTTAATGATTAATTATGTGTTTGACCAAGTAAAGATATGGGAATGGCTCTATATGCGGACGACAGAGCAATATGGAAAAGATGCATGAATCTAAAAAAAATTGTTAAAAAGGTACAGGAGGCAATAATAAGAGAGGTTGAGCAATGGTCTTTGGATTGGGGTAAAGGTTTTCGGTAACAAAGACTCAATTTATGATCTTTACAAGAAAAAGTGTATGGATCAAAATAACCTGAAGTTATATGGTCAACAACTAGAAAGAGTGACAGAATTAAAAAATCTTGTTCTGTGCTTTGATGGTAAATGGTCTGCACTTATATAGTGCTTTTTTTAACCTAAGAGGTTACCAAAGCGCTTTACACTGTGTCCCATTCACCCATTCACACACACACATTCATACACCAATGATAAACTTTGATGATAAACTGACCTGGCAACGGCACATAAATACAAATGAAAAGAAGTGTAAACATTTAAATAATTACATTTATACAATAGCCAGTTATGACTGGGGGGCTAGTAATAGTTAATTGCTACATGTATACTGTGAGGGTGGTTGATGAGGAGGACACGGGAGGCAGGTTGCTCCACTCATAGGTAAGGAATGACCACAATTCAGTGCTCACAGCATCACACAATAATCTCTTCAACTTCACAATAATAAACTCTTCAGCTTCACAATAATAACTTTCTGCACCCAGGCTCTCTCTCCCATCTGCTGGTTGTGTGGCTGCTTTTATGCCGCTCTCCCCATGCTCACTGGAATTAGAAACAGGTGTTAGGCATAATTTAGCTCCAGTGTAAGCTCCCATACTGCTGTCTCTCTCTCTCCAGACGGCGCTTGATACTGCCCCCGCTGCCACATATTCCAAGCTCTAAGATGTAAGTGTAGCCTATGGGTGCATTGTAATTGGGGCAGCAGATAAGTCACTTTTGAAGAAAATGCATATCATACAGTCTACAGTATTAAGAATATGCTGTGGAGCATTAAGATCATCCCCATTTAGACGCAATCAGGGTAGAAATGGGAGAGGTGCCACTAGACTTGACAAGGAAAAAGTTAGCTGTAACATACTGGGCAAACCTTCAAGGAGCGGTGAACAGTCACCATACTCACATAGTTATGGAGGATTCTTGGGAATATAAAAGTAATGGAGGTACTTGTTCTGGGTGGAAGTATGAACAGTGGGTCAAGGAATGTGGCCTTGAAAATTCTATATTTTGTCCTAATTAGCCTTTGCCTGGTACTCTACTGTGGAAAGTTCTAGAACTTCCAGAAGAGTTTATTAGAGGGCCGGAAAAAGGGTCAGAAGAAGGATATAATACTGGAGGTGAAGTGCTTTTCTGAGAAATAAATTTTATTCAGTCTTACAGGTGTTCACATATGGTTTTAAATAACCAGTCCGTCAAAAGTTATGCCAGAATATTCTGTGGAATTAATCGCTTTAATAGTAGGGTTGCAATGGGTTGAACGGGTTAAATAAAGTCATGTTGTAGTATGCTCAGATTCTTCTTTAGCTCTTAAAAGTATCCTGTTTGCAAGATCAGACAGAGAGGATCTTTTGATGGAAGTCTATTGTCAATTGTCTATATAGTCAATGGTGTATTTCTGTTGGGTGCCATCACACATTGAGGTAATAGGGAATGAAGTTGCTGATAAACTAGCTAAAATTAGATAGAAATCTGGTGGATGTTGAGGTAAACATGGGGAGGAGTGAGGCAAAATCTGTAATAAAAGAAAATTAATAAATGCCTGGCAAGGAAGGTGTGAAAGCAGTAATACAGGTAGGAGGTTTTATAGTATCATACAGTCAGTGGGGACACACTGACCCAATGTTTTGGAGAGAACAGAATCAGAATGAGCTTTATTGCCAAGTATCCTTACACATACAAGGAATTTGACTTGGTGACAGAAGCTTCCAGTGCACAAACAATACAACAACAAGACATAATAAAAAATAGAATAAAGAATAAAAATAAGTGAATAGAATATAAGGTTTATATAAAAATACACAATAAGACCCAAAAATATACGTATATACAAATACACTCTGTTATATACAATGCAAGGGAATGTAATGTGCAGAAGAGGCAGGATATGTTAAATAAATATAATTGACTAGGCTGGTTATTGCACATAATTATTGCTCAATGGGGCAGTTTTAACTGTTCATGAGATGGATGGCTTGAGGTAAATCTGTTACTGTGCCTGGCTGTTCTGGTGCTCAGTGCTCTGTAGCCTCGGCCAGAAGGCAACAGTTCAGAGAGGTAGTGGGCTGGGTGAGTGGGGCCCAGGTTGATTGTACAGGTACTAAGTGAATTTCACCAGTCTCACTAGCTGCTACCTGTCCATCAGAAAGCTAGTGATCCACTGGTAAATAATGGTGGGAACAGAGAGTTGGTTTGATTTAGTCCAGAGAATAGTTGGGATGATGGTGTTGAAAGCTCAGAAATTTTTTAATAATTTTAAGTTAAATATCTTCATGTTTCATGTATATTAAAGATTGTATTAGTCATAATGGTCAAGCTAAATTTTCCCAAAAATTCTGATGTTCATCCAGTTTAATGGGCAGCATCATGGTGGGCAATAATAGGGTTGGCATTCAGTGGATAAATGAGCCACTACGTGGTCTGTGATTCATATCTAGGAAACATATTTGTAAACTAATATTTCTGATTTTATTTCAGTTAACATAAATACTGTATATTGAAATTTTGAAATTATATTAATTTCCCACATATCTTCCCATAATAGGGTGGACATATTATGCTTGACCATGTATGATTTTGCAGCATGGCTGATGTCCACCTCCAGTGTGTGTGATGTAATTTCCTAACATATATCTACAATGAAAGGTATGCGCAATAACTAAAGGAACACAAAAAAACCTCCACTCTCAGTGTTAAAATTACACATTTACCACAAATGAAAACATGTTAGTGAGAGAATGTAACACTAAACTCTTAACCGTATGTGGGGGAAAATATAAATCCAATGATTTAGTATTTATTATTGTCAAAGATGTTTGTCATGCAGATTTTGAAACATGAGGAAGTGATGCAATGCAATAGAAAAGGACTTCAGTTAATGAAAATTTAATTATAAAATTTAATTATAAAATTCTTTGTTCTTTTTAGCAAGCCTATCAAAATTGTAATCAGGTAAAATTAAACATAAAAAAATAAAAAATATAAATACCACACACACTTGTAATGGGGACTTAAATGACAAAGAATTGTAGGAAAGACCCATATTTACAGGCGTTTTTGTGCGAGAAGCATCTTTACATAGAAACAGCACAGACGGATGCAAAAACACATTCAGTGTGAACGTCCCCTAGTAAACTTAAAAATAAAAACTCTTTAATACAATGACCAGGAAGAAGAAAGAAAGGGAGAGAAAAGTCTTAACATAAAAATTGTGTATTTCTCATTGGTTTTGGGTCTTTGTTTTGGCAGTAAATAGTGTTTATCATAAGGAAAATCTAAGAAAATCACGTTAAGTGTTTTAACTAAACCTGTACTACTGTACTTTTATTTAATCAATGCAGTAATGTAGTTTTTCTTACCTCTCTCTCTCTCTCTCTCTCTTCCAGAACGAGCTCTGACATATGCAATAAATGTAATAGCATGTCATGTTCAGGAAGAAAGACAGAGATCACAGCCCCATCACCATTAATGGAGCACCGGTGGAGAGAGTCAGCAGTTTCAAGTTTTTACCGTGTTTATTTACCTGTCTGTATTTGCTCTTGATCTTCCTCGATATCTGTTTAGTGCTTTCTCTGCTGTTTTGCCTCTTACCGCTTCTTCAGTAAAGCTTAAAGCTTCTCTACTGTGTGATATCACCTATACCTTTGATCTCACTGTGTAAACCCTGTGAATCTCAGTTAATGCTCTCACACTTGGTTTCACTAACTACAAATTGTGTGGCTTGAATTCCTGACAGTCATATAGCCTATGTATTTCTGCTAAAGAAAAAGCACAAGTAGATAACGCAAAGGCATTGCTCCGAAATAAAGAATGGTTATTTACGGGAGTAATGTTTTTTTTATTATTATTTTTTATTTATTATTATTTGGAAATTATTTTTTTATTTAATGTTGTTTTGGTTTGTGAACACTTGGTCTGTGCAAGTTTCTGTTGTAAACAATGATGCACTTCCTGACTCCTCCTCCAGTGATTAATGACCTTACCAAAGATATTGCATCATCTCTCTTATGAGCGCTCATCACAGAGATGTATGGAAGCAAACAATTGTAGTTAAAATTATATAAGTATTGTTTTGTTTCTAAAAATAATCAATCGTTTGGGTTCAGAAGAACTATATTTATCTTTAAATTGAGTTGTGTGGATTATTTTGATGCACCCTAAATATGCATTTTGGACCGCCAAAAAGTACATTCACTTGCACTGTTTAAAGGAGGAGGCCTGAAATGAGATCCTAAAAATCTTAAATTCTGTTTTGATGAAGAAAGAATCTCAGATATATCTTGGATGGCCTGAGTTTGAGTAAATTATCAGCCAATTTGAATTTTTGGGTGAACTTATTCCTTTAATTATGGGACGATTCCTTATTTTACAAGACATATTTTGGTAAATTGATTTTACCTGATACTAGCGTAAGGGTGACTCTCTCTCTCTCTCTCCACTCACTGTCATAAATTCCCTCAATCGATGATGGCAGTGATAATGGTTTTCAGGTGCGGGGAATGTAGAATTCAAGTTATAATGTTCCAATTACAACAAAGAATCTCCAGTTTCACAAAACAACACTTAATGCAGTTAAAGGGAATCTAACAAGACAGTAGATTATGGATTTATGAAGAAGTAAAACAAGTGGCAATACCGAGGGTATATACAAATATTGATCATTAGAAGTCATTAAATGTAAACAGCCCTGGGAAAAAAGTAAGCATATTGCATAGATGTGCATATGGCCCAGACTACACCACTGGTCTGTAGTCATTAAGTCCTTTGATCTTGGGTTTCTTGGGGACGGGGATGATGGTGGAGTGTTTGAAGCGGCAGGGAACTTCACACTGCTCTAGAGATCTGTTGAAGACCTGTGTGAAGATGGGGGCCAGCTGGTCAGCGTAGGCTTTTAAATAGATAAGTGAAACGTCATAAGGGCCAGATTATTTCTTTTTCTTCTGTTTCTGGAAGTCCCATCACACATCCTCTTAACAGGTCCCACTCTAATCTCCTTTGTCAGTGTGCTTTTGGCCTGACTGGACAAGATTTTATCCCCACTTCTGGAAGCATCCTCCATGGCCTAACGAAGCTGCCTGAATTTTTCTGTAAATCATAGTTTGTCGTTGTTGAACGTTAAATAAGTCCTAGTAGGAATACACATAAACTGATATATGATGTCACAATATCTGTGTGCACATCCAGATTAGTGTCTGCAGCCTCAGATACACTCCAATCAGTCAAGTCAAAGCAGGATTTTAGTTCCAGCACTGCTTCATTGGTCCAACATTTTACAGGCCTTAATAAAGGCTTAGCAGATTTATATTTCTGCCTGTAGGTCAGACGAAGTTGAACCAGACAGTAATCAGAATGTCCCAAAGCTGCTCTAGGGACAGAGTGATGTGCATCATTTAATGTTGTGTAGAAGTGATCCTGTATATTTCTGTCTCTGGTGGTGCATGTAATGGGCTGTCTGTATTTTGGTAGTTCACAGGTGAGATTGGCTCTGTTAAAATCACTTAGGATAATATTTAATTGAGTTTTGTTGTTCCGTGTCTGTGATCTAATCAGCCAGCTGTTGCATAGCTGTGGTCACACACACTTGTGGAGGAATATAAACACTCACCAAAATAAATGAGGAAAACTCCTGTGGTGAGTAGAAAGGCTTACAGTTAATAAAGAGTGTTTCTAAATTAGGACAGAACATCTTCTTTGATGTTGTTACAACTGTACATCAACTTTCATTGATGGAAAATCATATTTCACTGCCTCCCATTTTCCCAGATAAATCCGCGATGCGATCCACTCTGAACAGCTGAAAGCCCGGCACTGTCACACAATGTAACGCACTGTCCGGAATGGCTTCACTCAGCCAGGTTTCTGTGAAGCACAAGGCAGCAGAGTTTGAAAAGACCTTGTTTGTATGGGTGAAGAGATTTAGTTTGTACGTTTTGTTAGGAAGAGAGCAGAGATTTGCCAGGTGAATTCTCGGCAGCACTGTTCAAAAGCCACGCTGTCGAAGCTTGACCAGCATGCCGGCTCGCTTCCCTCACTTGAGTCTCTTAGCGCGCTTGAACAACACCTGTGCTCCTCCAACTAAAATGTCCAGCAAAATGTCTGAATATTCAAAAACTGGCAAAAGATTGTCTGGTATGTGCTGCTGAATGTTCAGCAGTTTGTCCCTGGTAAAACTGATTGACAAAAAAATTATTAAACATTTTACAAACAAAAAAAACAGCAAAAGAATTGGAGAGCTTCACACCAAGATGGCCATTTGCGGCACCATCATGTTTTTACAACATCTTACAACAGAAGGAAAGAGGCCATATTGTCTATGTCAGGGGTACTCAATCCAAGAAGTTCAGTTCCAAGAGGTCCAGTCTCTACATTTTCTTCCCAGCAAAGGTCCGGATAATAGTACATACACTACCATTCAAAAGTTTGGGGTCATTTACTCATTCTTTATTTATTATTATTTTTATTTTTTTTCACATTTTATAATAATAGTAAAGTCATCAAAACTATGGAATAACAGAAATGAAAATTTGGGAATTATGCTGTGACTAAACAACCCAAAACTGTGTTATATTTTAGCATCTTAAAAGTGGCCACACTTTGCCTAGAATTTGCAGACATGCACTCTTGATATTTTCTCAACCAACTTCTTGAGGTATCACCCTGGGATGCTTTTTAAACAGTATTGAAGGAGTTCCCATCTATATGCAGGGCACTTAGTGGATGTTTTTCTTAATTATTCGGTCATCCATTTCAAAAACATATTTTTTCTTTTAAATAAAATTTTAGTTTTGTAATTAAATAAATTAATATATTGGCACAATTATATTTTTGTCTCTAAAACTAATTTCAATCATTTAAGCAAATGTCTTCAGATCAAAAGATTTTTAAGATCATGAGAAAAATTTCAGACAAGTGACCCCAAACTTTTGAACGGTAGTGTAGCTTACAAGGTATCATATGGCTAATAAATTATATGATATATATTTTTGAATATTTTATATAACTTGCCAAGCTGGCAGCAATAGTACTTTGTAAAAAAAAAAAATGTCTAAACAGTCAAAATAGTCTCTTCAAAACTGGGCAGGGATGAGAACATTGGGTGCTCAGAGACAGCCAAAAAAACTGGGGTCTGAGGGATCTTCTACCAAAAGATTAAAATATTTCATCAAGACTTCATCAGACAAGCACTTGGATATGAATATTAAAATATAACATCAACAGTTCATTCTGAAGCTGAATGACAGCAGTTTTTATGTTTAAATATTTTTACATTTGGAATATATGGGACATAGGAGGCCTTTTAACGGATTAAAAAACACTATGTGGGGGTTCAGGCGTGTCCCCTGAGAATGTTTTTTTTATAAAAATTTAAAAGTCTGAATTAAACATTTTTATATTTCCTTAAAATTAGAATCTACTAACAAACAAACAATTCACACAGCAACAGTTTGAATTGCCCCCCCACCCCCCCACAAAGGCCACAATGTCTTCAGTTTTTAAACTGTTTTAGTTGTCTCTACAGATGAATGGCAGGTTCAGTGAGAGTCTGAACTTTATAATATTGCCACATTCGGTCCTCCATACCGATGCGGTGCCTGGCGAAAGGATAAACAAGGCTCCAAACCGATGTGGAGCGTCGCGTGAAGCGAGCTAACAAGAAAGTTTCTGATAATCGTCATAAAAGGTCTAAACCAAATAATTCTATTGGGTGAGGAGACAGCAACTCGTCCTCTGATTGGCTTAATGCGGTCTGTGGGTTGACATCGTTTCTTCCGTTCATCAAGTTTGGTTGAGTTGTGTGAGAGTTCATGACAGTCTTGAAGAAGCGTGAAAAACTCGCGCCTTCACACATTATGAGTGGTAAGTTATTTTAAACTTAATGTATTTTACGCACAATTTAGTGTGTTCATCGGAAGTATGATTATTATTTAGATAAACTGCTGACTGCCCAACTGTATTTGGTGGGTTTTAAACGTTATATTTATCTTATCAAACATCGTCATAGATTCTCTTAAAAGAAAAACCTCAGTCATGTTGTTCATGTTCTCCTGATGGTGATCATATATAAGAATAAATAAAGTAAATTATTTGGCTGATTAGTGAATTTAGCTGATTTTTCTGAAGTACATGAGAGTAAGCTTGAGTTTTTTTGCTGAGTTGTGGGACTTGTGTTTTTCTTTTCAGCAACCTACATCGAGGTATATAACACAAGTCCATAGACGGTAGTTTTAAGATCAATAAAGTCAGAGAATTATTGTGATTATTATGCGAATGAATATTAATGCTCGTCGAGTCGTAAATAATGTAGCCACTAAACGCGTGTTAGGACAATTCAGCTAATGTTACTCAGCTAAACTCGTTTCATATGTAATCACACACAAGATAAACACAGTGCAAGACTAACGCTTATTAAATGAGTTTATAATAAGTTATGGTAAGTTTATGGGTGGTTTATTGTCAATTTATTGTAAGTTCAGTGTGTTTGTGTGTTAGATCCACAGCAGTGTGAAATGGCCGCGCTTGTGGAAAACGACACGAACTTAATTCAGAAGAGAAACACCAACACAACTCAAGTGAGTACTCTTATTTCACTAAATTTATAACTTTTAACAAACTTTTGGTTTGTCTTTGTGTCTCACGAAATCTTGCAAATGCTATAGACTCTGTAAGAAGGGTGTCGTTTTACACATTTATCAGTGCAACTACTGTATACTGAGTTAAGGGTGTCTGTCAAGCTGAAGTCATCATATAGTTTCATTTATTTTAAAGTAATTTGTTGTAGTTTTTGCACATGCAATTTGTATACATGTGGTTTAATTATTAAGAGCTGGTGTGACTGTGACTACTGTCACTTCCTGCTGGGAGGGAAATGGGTGGGGTCAGCTATTAAAACCTATACTGTAAATACAACACAACAGCCTTTGCACACCTAAGGCAAATTTTCTCTGCAATTCTTACCACAATGAACATTTTAATATAAATAATGGATACCTATGAAGCCATTCACACCTGGAGCAAACATTCAAGCTCTGTTTCTATTTTTTTTTTATTTATTTTTTTTAACTTATTTATTGAATTTTTTATGGTGAGAATGTCAGTTAATATTTTGTGTATATGTGTGTGTATGTGTGTGTATGTATGTGTGTGTATATATATGTATGTATATATATATATATATATATATATATATATATATATATATATATATATATATATATATATATATATATTAAATTTTTTATGGTGAGAATGTCAGTTAATATTTTGTGTATATGTGTGTGTGTGTATATGTGTGTATATATATATATATATATATATATATATATATATATATATATTAAATTTTTTATGGTGAGAATGTCAGTTAATATTTTGTGTATATATGTGTGTGTGTGTATGTGTGTGTATATATGTGTGTGTGTGTATGTGTGTGTATATATGTGTGTGTGTGTGTGTGTGTATATATGTGTGTGTGTGTGTATGTATGTATGTATGTATGTATATGTGTGAGATCAAGCTTTTGGCAATTAGGACTTGTGTTGTCACTGTACCAAAATTTCAGTAGTCTGCACTGATACCTGTGAAATTTCATGGTTTTCGATACCACAGCAAAAATATGCTGATATTATTATGTGCTATTGAACACACCAGTTTAGTTATTTTTAATTAATTATTTTTAAAGCACTATATGCAATATTTTTGCTGTACTAAATCATAAAATGACCATAATATTAGAGAATAAGGAAACATGCTATGTTGAAATACTGGCTTCTCTGATAATAATGTTACAGCCAGTATATTCTACTTTGAAGTTTACATTCCAGGCCAAATTTCTGTTTATGTTTTGGCCTGTGTGATCCTGCCCACTGCCCACTCACCAATAGTATTTTGACTCCGTCACGTTGCCAGATTTGAACAAATTTGCAGGCAAATTTGGAAGCCAGCAAACTAACTGGATAAGAGATAACAGCTTCCACCTGACCTAAATATCCTTGCCATCCATCTAAAAACCACCATGACCAGAGGTGTAGTAAAACGAGGATAAATATTGGAGATACCTTTGGAAGATGGGGATAGCTTAAAGCCCAGAAATCCTTTAAAACGGATGCTGAGTTGGCTAATTTGCGTCAACATTCTGGCAACCCGCATGAGCTTCGAGTGGCAGACAACTCCAAATTTTGAATTTGGACTGTTTAATTTAATTTCATCTTTAAAATGGTGTCTCATCAATCATTTCGTAAAACTTTTAACAAGTGAAAATAACTTTTCAAAATGTCATTTTTTTTCCAAACTTTTTTATTATTGTTATTATTACAGTGAATAATATATTTAACTATACATTTTTAGGATATTTGTATTCAATTTCTTCAATTTCAGGCATCTAGATTTTATTTTGATTGTGCTTTTATTATAACGTGTACTTTTTTGCCAGATGCTTCACTGTTACTGATAAACAGTTTGTGTCACAGTGCAGTGATCATTGAAGACTTAAGTCATGTCTGAAATCTCATCTCTTTTCTCTGGCCTTTAAGTCTGACAAATGAAATGTAGGACTCAGTTTTGGAGAGTTTGTTTTTTAGACTGTGTTAGGGTTGCACCAGCTGGGCATGAGGTCTCACGTAAGTTGGGACGTGAAGTTCACACTTAGGGCTTAGTAACAACTAGTTAGTTTGTTACTAGGCCCTAAGTCAGTGGTTAATTTGGTTGCATTACCTGTTCCTAAGGCAAGAATTAGCTAGTAGGTTGTATGCTTTCTGTAAAGTAATGCGTAGTTGCATTATATGATGTTTACCTTAATTGATCCAATAAACAGCCTTCAAATTTGTGCACAGAAGTGTTAAAAAACTGTGAATTTCAGTTTGATCTTGTTACTGTTGATGTTCAAACCTTGCTTGCACACATAACTGTCAGCTGTAATAAATTAATAAAGTAGATTTTATAAATAGTATATTTATAGTGCCCATTTACGCCACAACTGGTCTAAGTTGTAACTTATGTATAGCTTGTGCAACCGGCCTCTGGTGTTTGTGTATGTGGTAATTTTGAAATGTTATGTTTAAAATTGTATTGCCGTGAAGCACTTTGGTCAACTCTGGTTTAAATGCGATATAAATAAAACTGAGCTGAGATTAAAGCGCAAATACTGTGATTATAAATATATATTTTACATGTGCTGCATGGTTAACAATGCCTAAGTGCTCTGCTCTGTCCTCGTACAACGTGAATGATTCACAATGTCTGTGTTTCTGGTGCAGGGTGGGAAATTAGCACCCGCCACCCGCCGAGGGCGGGTACTTTTTCAATGTGGCGGGTCACTTTGCCGTGTATACCAGCCACAGTGGCGGGTGGATTATAATAATGCTGCGTTCGCACCAAAAGCGAATACAGTTTGCAAAAATTCGCATCCACCGAGGGACCAGGACAGGACCACCAGACGCGCGTAAACGCGTCTTTACGTTGACTTAACATTGAATGTATTAAGTAGTAACCAATAAACAAGCTGCGAGTGATTTCATTGTACGGATTGGACAGCCTTTGTCAAAGAATGCGGTTGCTAAGTAACAATAATACACTTTTTTCGAGTAACTCTTTTGATTGGTTTTCAGCGCTGTGTGTCACGGCGCTGAAGATACCGTTATACTGTATAACTTATACACATAGCTAAGCTGAGAATAAATTTTTTTTAAAGTGTGTATATACATAGCTGAGCTGAGCTGGTGCAGAAGAAAGGGAAATTATTTTTTAAAATGTGGCGACATATTCCCGGTGTTAGGAGGCCCGCAGCGGAGTCAGCAGTTATAAATGAACAACTACAAACTGAGGGCGAAGTAAAGAAAACGAAAAGGTACTTTTCTAACAAGTGGCGCATTGATGACCAAGGGAAACCGAGGGAATGGTTATCCTACCTTCCCGACGACCAGTCTATGCACTGCACTTACTGTCGAACCTACGCGTCAGCAGAAAATGTAAATAATTCGTTCGTAAGAGGGACGTCTAATCTTAAATTAGAGGCAATAAAAGACCACGAGTCTTCCAAGTCGCATATTAAGTGCACTGCCATACAGCTGGCGAAGACGGGACCCCAGGAGCAAAAGTGGCTGGTAAAAAATATAAGTGGCTGGTAAAATTGGGCATCCACCAGCCACTGTGGCTGGTGGACAAAAAAGTTAATTTCCCACCCTGTTCTGGTGTATGCATGGTCGACTTTAAAGTACGTAGCTTGTCCACAGTAAGATTGCTGCCTTTAGCGGTTTATTAAATCACACTATGATATGTCACAATTTTATTGTCAATTTCAGTGTACAAGGAGTAACAAAGCACGCGTTCAAAATAAGCCTGTGAGCATTTTTTCAGTCATACTGTGCACTGGTACAGACAGAGACGGTGGTCGGTACTGCAGAAACACTGGCATCGTTACTAGGGGTGTCCATGGTTAACCGATTAACCGTTAAAAATTGCGTAACCGAGTGAAACATTTTGCTCGGTTAAGTGGCGTCAATGGCGTGCATTGAATTTAGTTGTAATACATTTTTGCACCACCAGAGACTGCCAGAGCGCTCCCAGACATTTGTAATGTCCACAAGAAGTAGTCTTGACCAGTTTTCTAATATGAAGCGGGCAAAGAAAAGCACAGCGTGGGAGCACTTTAAAATCGAGAATGACGGGGCAAAATGCAAGTATTGCAATGCAGTGCTTAGATATACTTCAAGTACAACCTCGTTGTTGTACCATCTCAACAGCCAACACCCGGGCACACCAGGGATGGAAATTAGCACCGCCACCAGCCAAATGCGGGTGATTTTGTGTTGTGGCGGGTAAACTCGCTTCACCTACCGGCCACCGTGGCGGGTAAATAAAAATAGCATCATGCGACGTTCGTCTGTTAAAGGACAAATTAGTTTGAATAAAGGAGGAGACACTGATTAGCAAGACAACTCAGTGAATGTGCTTTCCATTAAATGAATCACACACACAGTAAACAAATCCTTAACAAAAAAACAGGGCTATTCTGGTGGGTGCGGTGACGCGCTCATGTAAGGGTGGCGGCGTGGCGCTGCCAATAAAGCTCCTAAAATCTGTCACAAAGAACCGGCAAAAGTAATGATTATGAATATGTAAAATATAGCAAGGAGATATTTTAATTATTTATTAATAAACAAGTCTTTTCTTTGTCCGTGTCATTTGCAAAGATGAAGTTGACGAAGTTGACGACGCTGACTCGCGGTCTTCGCAGTAACGCACCAGAGAGAAATGCAAATTTCTTACGGATTACATAAGCAGAGAGCAGTCTGTGTCTGTTTTCTTTAGTTTTGAATTATTTGTGAGGCAAGGCTACCTTATACACTGAGTTTCGGTTCATTTATGAGACAAGCTCCAGTTCACGCACCGGCGCCTCGCTTCGTGATTTATATCGTCTGCTATATTTAATTCTTATTTATTAAATCCAGGCAATTGGTTGATGAAACATTGATTAAAATTAAGACACAATTAATACAAAACGAAATTCACTTTAAAGAAAGGTTTTGTGCTTTCTGTTTGATGTCTCTGTGGAAGTTTTAAAGCATCTTTCAGTGCCGCTTTCAGAGCGCTCACGTCCGTAACATTGTGTTTTCCTCGTATGCGAACTGAAATGAATATCAGTTCATGGATTGTGTGTGTAGGCTGTAAGAGAGAAAGAGAAAATGCCAGTATTTCATTGAGACTTGAGATTAAATAAACGGCTTAAGTATTGTAGATCTTGTAGTATTAATTTTCACATGCAGTTACACATTGTCGGTTAAAAACAAGAAAGTGGCTGGTAGATTTTGAAATCCACAGTGGCCGGTGGACAAAAAAGTTAATTTCCATCCCTGGCGCACACTATGATTAACCGAGTATTAACCGTTAAGGGCCTCGGTTAACGGTTAATGAAAAACTTGAAAACGTGCAGCCCTAATCGTTACATAATTTTATTTTTGTATCTACTTATTATGAAAGTACTAGTAATTTTGGCAAAACTATTTAGGACAATTGAGGGTCTTGTATAGAGCTGTTGGAGAAAATTGTTTGAGCAATGCATCGTGATTCATAATCCGTATCGATTCTGATTCTTTTGAGAATCGATTCAGAATCGTTTGAGTTCAGTTTAAATCACGGCGTAGCAGTGGTGCGTGCCAAAGACAGATGTGGAAACAAAGACGCGAGTTAAGTGCATACACTAATATGCACAAGCATGACTGTTTGCAGACCAGTTGTATCAAACGCAACCATTTTTGCCCGAATGAAACCACAATCTCAAACACACACACATAGCAAAGGGAGTATTCGTGATAAGAAGCCAACAAACAACATGAAAGACGAGCTCGCACCCATAGTTGCACTGATTTGCAACAACGGGGGAAAACGCAGAAGAAAATAATGTTGAGGCAGCGGTTCAGGAGATGTTTGTGGTGTTTTCATGATGCCTTTGTCTACTCTTGCGTGCTCCATTCCATTGGCTTTTGTCATTGCCAGTCACTCGTTTGTCAGGACTAGGGCTGGGTATCATTCAAAAAATGTTGATATCGATACTGATACCTTGACTTCGATACCGGTTCCTAAACTATACTTTTTTGGATACCAATTTGATGAAATCCATTTTAACAAGATTACAAACATTACCTCAAAAAAAACTTTGGATTTATTTTTTCAGTTTGTTGACTTGTCAGACTCAAAGAATCATCTCCTGAGCCTTCTGGTCTCCTCATGCCAGGGTCGGCAGGGGCAGAGTCTATAACATTAATGTGAAGAGGAAAAAAAACAAACAAAGAAAACTAAACTTAATTCAGCCAACCCAAAGGATAAGTATGGTTTAACAAGATAACTAGTTTAATGTACGTTAAACTTGATCAGTTACTGCCAACCTTAAAGCAATTTTGGCATCGATTTAGCTAGCTATCTATAGCCATACATCCAAATAATATCTAGCATTACGTAGGTCCCAGTTTATAGGACTATGTCACCGTGCACAGAAACGTTAATTTAACATACACAACCATGTACCACTACAAGTTAGCTGATTTTGTTTGTTAGTTTGTTTGCTAAATGTTAACCTTACCTGTCGGTGGTCCAGTCATTGCGCAGCTGGGTTCATCAGCAGTTTTGAAGGATGCTCTGTGGCAGGAGGACGCTGAGAGGATGACTGCACAGGCTCTGTCTTCTTGCAGTCGAAGACTGAGAAACTTTCTGCTCTTAAGTTTATTCTGTGCACTGTCAAGTGCTTCATCAGATTTGTTGTGTTGCCGGTCTTGGCAGCAATTATCTTGTTGCAAATATTGCATCGCGTGTTGTTGGCATCAAGCCTGGTGAAATGTATCCACAGTTTTGATCTTTTCCACATCTTTTACATCTATGAGGGTTGAGACGCATAAACACTACAGCCTCACGTGTGAGCCACGTCTCTGGGCGTAAACTAGTGTTTTTCCTTGATGCCTAAACACGGCCAATCACCGGCACTTTTAGGTTTGGGCACATCTATTATGCTACATGCTTATCACTGAAGTTGACGAGATTAACCCCTTAGGTATCGAAATTTGGTACTGAACGATAAGACATTTTTCGATACTCGATTGTTTAGAGGCAATTCGGTCGGTGCCTAAAATGTATCGAACTCGATACACAACCCCAGTCAGGACAGTGTGCACACCTGATGATAAAGGTTTTATCTTTTCGCAGAGCAAACAGATAGAGCAGTGCATATGGGAAACTTCATAAATTTCTGAAGCAACAACTGCATTATTTAAACTGCTGTACTATCACCTGTGCAGGTGAGGAGAGGAGAAGCTGACAGCTGCACTCTCATAGAAGCAGATATATCCCTCATTTCCCCCCCCTGGACAGATATATCCCCTGGACCATCAACTTCCATTTGTGTTTAAATATTTAAATGAATAGCATGGCATATTTAATAAAGAAATAAAAATAAATATTAAATGATTTACAATGCTTAAACAAAAATATTAATATAATCAGAAGTAATAGCATTCAGTGTGTTTTGATGGAGAACCAATCTTTTTTTTTTTTTTTGTCCTTTTTTAAGAGGTTTTTTTTTTTTATAAGCTTCCAAAAAAAGAAACTGAAAAACTGAGATCATTTTTTAAATTATAGAACCATTTATTTAATCTTGTGGATGTTCCATGATTTGTTCACAGCTCATACTGAATGTAAAAGGCCAGTTTATGTAATGTGACTCGTTATGATTTTTAAAACGGCTGTTAAATAAAAAGCTGAAAGGGAAAAAATAGAGTAAAAAATGTATTTTGAAGAAACTGGAAAAAAAAAAAGGATATCGAAGGACAAGATGCATGGTGATGCATCAAGAATCAATTTATGATCGAATTGTTACCCTTTGAATCGTTATCGAATTGTGAGGCCAGTGAAGATTCACACCTTTAGTCTTATACACACCTATAGTGGTCGACCGATATGGGATTTTTAATGGCCGATGCCGATATTGAGAAAGCAATCTGGCCGATTGGCCGACATGAGGCCGATAAAATACATGTGAATACAGTAAATGCGAGACAAAGAATATTGGTGAAACTAAATGAACATTTATTGTACATATTTTTAATTGCAAAAATTAAATATTGCATAAATATTATTTACTAATTAAGTAATTAAAATGTAAACAAATGAGGTAAGGTAACACTTCAATAAATAAAGTTTTAGTGCAGCTTCTTGTCTGCTTAAACATTTAGCCATCTAGCAGAATGAAAACACACACACACACAAAAAAAAAACATTTTAGATTAAACTGTTATGGGTAATTAGATTTTTCAGTCTCATAAACAATTACTGCTGCTTACTGCAGGTTACAAATAACATTTATCATTAATTAACCAATCTAAACAATATTCATAAATTAATGACAAAATAGTATGTGCAATTCCATACATTTTATGTACATCTCACATAGTTTATTTACACCATTTAGTTTAAACAGGTTGTTTTACTTTAAATATATTTAAATAATAATGATTTATGTCTGTTTAGTTTTGCTTGTTTGTTTCTTTGAAACTTTGTAAGCCGTCACATGTATTTGCATGCTCGATTAGCATCAAATCCGACCGGAACATATGAAAAGGTATACTACACACAATATTACGCCAATCATGGATAATTAAATACAGCAGATAGAGATAGTGAATAACTTAATTCAGATTAAGGAATTTTTTTTATTTTTTTGTGCTACCAAAACATTGATTTCAATCATATATTATGGCACAAAAATGCCTGCTGATTCTTGTATCATTCGGTTCAGGAACTCCTTTCCTCCATTAGAAAGTGTAAATAGTAGTGATGCACTGAAATGAAAATTCAGGGTATACTTGACCGAAAACCAAAAAATTATAATTTTTTTTTTATACTTTTTTTTATATATAATTGTAATAATATTATACTTTTAATGTCATGAATTTAATGAATCTGAATTGAAAAACTACAAACCAATAAAATGATCACACTTTTATTGAAAGTAACGCACCAAAATTGGACAGAAAATATATTAAAACAGTATTAAATATATTATTCTTTATTCAGTTCATTAACAATCAAATGTAATTTTTTTTGTGCTTTTTTTTTTTGTTTTGTTACAATTATCCAAATAATGTAACGTTCTAGAAAACTATAATGATATGCAAAACAGCAGTAATGAACTTAGCAGCTCTAGGCTAACATCTTTTAAATACAAAAAGTTTAAATATGCTACACAGTCATTTTAATGAAAACAACAGACAAAACACAGAATGGCAGAGGGGCCTCTATTCTGTTTATGTATATGTATTTCCACTTTAATATAAAATTATTGTGCAAAACAGCAGTAATAGAACTAAAACCAAGTTCAAACTGTAAACAACAGATGTAGCCTCAAGTGAAGAACAAAGTTTTGCAGGGCTAAAAAATTTTATGTAATTGCTATACACACAGCAAATTAGACTGCTTTCTATTTAAGTAAAAGTGGCAGGTTTCCTCTTCAAGAACAAAAGTTGCCAGATTTCTTGCAGGAGAGACGGGTCTTATCAAGTACATGAGTGAATAGCACTGTATTTTCTCTCTCTCTCTCTCTCTCTCTCTCTCTCTCTCTCTCTCTCTCTCAATTTTCAATTTAAAAGTACTTTATTGGCATGATTGTGTTTACATACAATATTGCCAAAACATTAAAACACAAAATAGATAATGACAAGACAAATAATAATAATAAAATTGTAACAAGTAGCAATAAAGAGAGAACTAAAATAAGGTGCCAGGTAATGAATCAAATCAAATAAAAACTATTCACGTCACTGTAGAAGGCTCCCCGGGAATATCCCTGGGGTCAATGTCAAAAGCGGAGTTTCGCCAAACTTGCCAGGTTGTGTGTCCAGCATGCAACAGGTTTGGGAAAAATTTAAAAATTGCGGGCACAGTTCGAATCTGTTAAAATGCACAATGGACAAAGCGGTGCCCTAAGGAAGAAATTTCCATGGTTCGAAATCATGGAGGGGTGTGCTAGTACTACGCTGTTAGTGGAGAGACCACTCAGAACACCATGGCAGTAACAGTTGGCTTATCTTGCTACCTAACTAATGATTACAAATGATATAAACTCTATTCTAGATAACCATATTGCATGATAACTCTGCTTGAGCTTCCCTCTTGCTTGTGAAATAAGCGGCGGGTGTGTGACATTGGCACCTAGGCGACGTGTTAAGGGTGGGTTTTAGGGCAACGCTGGAGGTCTATTGGCCCGATGGTAGAAACTTGGTATGCATGTAAAAGATCAAAGTGGCTGGTTAAATTTGACATTCATTTGCCACTAGGAATGTAATGATATGAAATGTTTACAGCATGATAAACTTTACAAAAAATACTGAGGGATCACTGTATTGAGGGGCCTGGCTAAAATTATTAGCAGTTTAATATTTAGTTTTCAAATGCATCTGATTAAAATGCCATTAATATATTAATTTCAATAATACTAATTAATGCTTACTGAAGAATAAAGAAAACTTTAAATGGACAAGAGTATTTTTTTAAACTATGCTCTTCATGTTCTTTATTACTTTCAAAAAAGTTTGAGTACTTTCTACTTTCACTGTCCATTTTATGTATACCTAAAACACTTTATAAAACCTGTATTTTAAATGGTACTTAATAAAACATTATTATTATTATTATTATTAGTATGAAATGCATTGTAGGCTTAATGTTTCCCTCCACTTAAGAAAAATTTACATTAAGAAACTGTTTTTCCCACAACAGTTTACAAATTGGGTAACAATCTACATTTATGGTGCCTTGGAGGTCTTATTAAATAACCAAAATATTTGAGTGGTAGATGCTTGCTTATCAATTTAATGACTCCCCTGCTCCTACTTGAGCCAGCACTAAACAAAATATGTCCACGCAATATCTTCCCAAAATTTTTCAGCTGTCTGTGGGTAAAGATGCATTTCTTGAAGAAACACTTATTATATTTCTTATTTTTAAGAAAAGAAATAACTTTCCTTCTTTTTATGGGGTGCCCCAACCCCTTCACATTCCACAGAGAGAGATACAATCCACTCATACTAACATTTGACATTTTGACATATTAGAAAAAATTGATTGGTGTCAAAAATTAAATTATAAAGACCACATTCCAACATTAGTGCAACAATCAAACCCCAAGCTCCATCCACATAACTGTCCCGAAGGTGTTCCTCCACAAAACAAACTCCAAATGCTAGCGGAACCAGCACACACACAAAGTTCGTTCAATTTCCTCTGAGGTCAAACAAATGTTCAGTGAGCCGTCCCATTCGACTGCTACTTGAGTGCAACAAAATTACCCAGTGACTCAAATGTCCTGCAAGAAATACTCCAACCAATAGGAGGCTTAAGCACAAAGAACATGCAGATTCATATACAACACTGTCCCGAATGAGTGTTGCTACACAAAACAAACTCCAACCGCTGGGCGGAACCAGCATAAAAAACAACAAAAAAGGCACTCGGCTTCCTCGGATGATCAAGTGGATGTTCAGTGAGTTGGTCCACTTGGCTGCAATGTGAGCACCACAAAATAACTTAATCAGTCTATTGACTTTATTAAGGACATCGCTTGCTGGGGACATGTAAATACTTAACGGCCATCCTTAGCATCTAGTCTCTATTTGGCCAGGAACATCAGTGCAAAATCAACCTTCCATTAATGTAAGCAGTCCTTGAATCAATCACGTTTCTCTCTTGTCAAATTTGCAAAGTCTGGGAACAAGAAAATACTGTGGTTCTTCCAAGAAAGCCTTCCTTTACTCCTCAACTTGCGTTATCGGAGGATCTCAGAAATTGTCCAGAATTGATAGTGGCCTGTATCCCTCAGTAGATCGCCGAGTCGGAACCCCGTGTGCTTGCTCGATTTCCACCTTTATGGCCTGTTATGTCGAGCAGACTCGGAAAGAGCTTGTCCAGGAATTTCACCTCATCCCGACCTCGTTCGTCCTCAGGACGAAGGAATAATAAACTGGTTATTCGGTCTGGAATAATAAACTGGTTATTCCACCAGTTCTCCAAGTCTTTCAACTTCTCCCAGATGCGCTCCAAATCCACCATCCAAATAATCAATCTATTTCTCGAACATACCCCACTCTTGTAACCACCTCAGTGAATTTCATCTCCATGGCAGTGATTGATCGATGTATTACCGCAAGATCCTCCCAAGTCAGCAACGACCTTCAGTATTGCCGACACGTTCAACAATTCTCACCGAATCTCCTTCACTTCTCCAGCAAAATAAAAGACAAGTGTCTTTTAATGTCTCCAAAGCCAGAGGATCTTGAATTCTTTGACATATTGTCTTCCTAGAACAGTTAAGGTATATCGATTCTAACCGGTTTGACATAAAAAGTATTAAAACTTGCAAAGTGCGTGGAGCTAGTCATTCTCATTATTACCATGTCCGAACCTCGCATGGTGTCACGTGACTCCCAGTATTGTCATTTTAAATATATATATTTTTAAATTAACGTATATTTTATGGTAACTTCTCGTTAACCAATTTAAGTTTTTTTTTTTTTTTTTTTTTTTTTTTTTTTTTTTTTTTTTTTTTTTTTTACTGTAGCATTTTTACAGTCTTTAGCCATTAAAATTACATACATTGAAGGGGAGTATTCACACCTACAACAGACACCTACACCCTCATATTATCACACCTACACTTGTAATGTAAATGTGGCTGCTAATAAACTTGAGCGTGTACCTTTAATTTCTTAAAGTTATGGCTTTCATTGTGATTTTGTCAATTTTAAGCTATGAAGATATACGTGTAATGTATTCTGATCACTTTCACATTTAGGCCTACCTTTAAGATGCACTAAATGTATCTTTTGTTTTACATTTATTTAAATATGATAGTGTCACATAACTTTACAAACATCAGTTAGGCTGCATACCATTAACCTAGGCAAATTATAAACAAGAAGTGTACATAAAAGTTTGTGATGGATTTTTAAATATTTAAGTGCTTTGTATTTTAGACATTTAAATTAATATAGCTGAATACGGAACAATTTTTCCATGTATAAGCTGTTTTTTTTTTTTTAACCTAAATAAAATGGAAATGTCTGGATCATTTGTATCAAAAATGCCAGCGGTCTGCACCGACAATGTCATGCAGAGATGACTTAAAGTTTTGGAGGTTTAGATCAAATCCAGTGAAGAGAGTCTTCAAGTTTGAGGAATTGTCTCATTTCCACCAAAGTCATCTCTGTGCTTACTTGTTTAGAGTTTGATTGGATGATTACTGATTTTAATATGAATGGATAGTCCTATAATTAAAAAAAGGAACTGTTACAAACTTTTGATCTCGATTTTAGTGCTACCATTATCTATAACACATGCTTTATCCAAGAATTGTTCTGGTTAATATTTGTTGTAAAATGTGAAATTATTTAATAAATTAAACTTTCTCCACATCCATGATCGCACAGACGCAGTGATCGGCTGAAACCACTCAAGCGATGTAAGATGAATTAGTCTTTCTGAGTTGTAAAACAAATAAATCAGGTTTAAAATGAATCACTTTAAAATACTTTATTCCAAGCAAAAATATTTGAAAATCTAAATATTATCCTAAAAAAAGTATGCTTAACATCTTAGCAAGCATTAAGCAACATCAACTTAGTGTTTGACATGCCTGTGTGGAAAAAAGAAAAAGTAAATATTTGAAATATCCCAAATATTGTGAGAAACGTAACAAATGTATTTAAATTATGATAATCCCTTATGCGTGTTGCTGCGAGATTTCACGTGTTAGTTTGCATTCTCAAAGGCCGCATCTGTATATACAGCTCTGTAAGAAATTTAGAGACCACTGCAAAATTATCAGTTTCACTGGATTAACTATTCATTGGTATGTGTTTGAGTAACATGAACGTTTTTGATTTATTCTATAAAGTACTGACAACATTTCTCCCAAATTCCAAATAAAAATAAAAGCATTTATTTGCAGAAAATGACACCTGGTCAGAAACAAAAGATGCTGTGTTTTCAGGCCTTAAAAAATGCAAAAAAAAATGAAGTTCATATTCATTTTTAAACAACACATGTTTTAACTTAGGAAGAGTTCAGAAATCAATATTTGGTGGAATAATGCTGATTTCCAATCACAGCTTCCATGCGTCTTGCCGTCTTCTGTCTACCAGTCTTTCACATTGCTTTTGGTTATGCCACTCCTAGTGCACAAATTCAATCAGCTCGGCTTTGTTTGATGGCTTGTGACAATCCATCTTCCTCTTGATCGCATTCCAGAGGTGTTCAATAGGGTTCAGGTCTGTAGATTGGGCTGGCCATGACAGGGTCTTGATCCGGTGGTCCTCCATCCACACCTTGATTAACCTGGCTGTGTGGCATGTTGCATTGTCCTGCTGGAAAAAGCAATCCTCAGAGTTGGGGAGCATTGAGAGAGCAGAAGGAAGCAAGTTTACTTCCAGAATAACATTGAACAGGACTTGATTCATGCATCCTTCTCAAAGACGAATCTGCTTGATTCCAGCCTTGCTGAAGCATCCCCAGATCATCACTGATACACCTACCAGCCATAACATTAAAACCACCTGGCACCCCTCGTGCAGCCAAAACTGCTCTGACCTGTCAAGGCATGGACTCCACAAGTCTATCAAGCAACTCCTATTTGCTCTTTCCTGAGGAGCAAGAGACTGGCAGTGAGCAACAGCAATTAAGTATAGAGCGCAACAGGAGAGAAACACATTTGGAAGCAAGAAAAATAAAAGATAGAAACAGGGTTTTTCCTGTCTTAAATGAGGTGGAGGTGGTACCATACTGATAAAAAAAAAAGAGACGTTAAAAACACGTAAATGTTGGCTTTGCGTTAATTACTAATGAACTTGCAACTGAATACTAGTGTTAATTTTGTCAGCTGTTTTTTAGTTTAGTCTTAGTCCTGTGTCAAATGTCCTTTTTAGTTTTTATTATATTTAGTCAACCTTATTATTATTTATTTTATTTTTTTTCTGGGCTTTTTAATGTAGTTTTAGTCAATGAAAACTGTTGACATTTTAGTCATATTTTAGTAACATTTAGTCACTGAACACTGTAAACATTTTAGCCACAAGAGTATTATTGATAAGCATTTGTCAGTCTTGTCTATCCAAAACCTGTACAGTGAGGAAAATAAGTATTTGAACACCCTGCTATTTTGCAAGTTCTCCCACTTGGAAATCATGGAGGGGTCTGAAATTGTCATCGTAGGTGCATGTCCACTGTGAGAGACATAATCTAAAAAAAAAAATCCATAAATCACAATATATGATTTTTTAACTATTTATTTGTTTGATACAGCTGCAAATAAGTATTTGAACACCTGTCTATCAGCTAGAATTCTGACCCTCAAAGACCTGTTAGTCTGCCTTTAAAATGTCCACCTCCACTCCATTTATTATCCTAAATTAGATGCACCTGTTTGAGGTCGTTAGCTGCATAAAGACACCTGTCCACCCCATACAATCAGTAAGAATCCAACTACTAACATGGCCAAGACCAAAGAGCTGTCCAAAGACACTAGAGACAAAATTGTACACCTCCACAAGGCTGGAAAGGGCTACGGGGAAATTGCCAAGCAGCTTGGTGAAAAAAGGTCCACTGTTGGAGCAATCATTAGAAAATGGAAGAAGCTAAACATGATTGTCAATCTCCCTCGGACTGGGGCTCCATGCAAGATCTCACCTCGTGGGGTCTCAATGATCCTAAGAAAGGTGAGAAATCAGCCCAGAACTACACGGGAGGAGCTGGTCAATGACCTGAAAAGAGCTGGGACCACCGTTTCCAAGGTTACTGTTGGTAATACACTAAGACGTCATGGTTTGAAATCATGCATGGCACGGAAGGTTCCCCTGCTTAAACCAGCACATGTCAAGGCCCGTCTTAAGTTTGCCAATGACCATTTGGATGATCCAGAGGAGTCATGGGAGAAAGTCATGTGGTCAGATGAGACCAAAATAGAACTTTTTGGTCATAATTCCACTAACCGTGTTTGGAGGAAGAAGAATGATGAGTACCATCCCAAGAACACCATCCCTACTGTGAAGCGTGGGGGTGGTAGCATCATGCTTTGGGGGTGTTTTTCTGCACATGGGACAGGGCGACTGCACTGTATTAAGGAGAGGATGACCGGGGCCATGTATTGCGAGATTTTGGGGAACAACCTCCTTCCCTCAGTTAGAGCATTGAAGAAGGGTCGAGGCTGGGTCTTCCAACATGACAATGACCTGAAGCACACAGCCAGGATAACCAAGGAGTGGCTCTGTAAGAAGCATATCAAGGTTCTGGCGTGGCCTAGCCAGTCTCCAGACCTAAACCCAATAGAGAATCTTTGGAGGGAGCTCAAACTCCGTGTTTCTCAGCGACAGCCCAGAAACCTGACTGATCTAGAGAAGATCTGTGTGGAGGAGTGGGCAAAAATCCCTCCTGCAGTGTGTGCAAACCTGGTGAAAAACTACAGGAAACGTTTGACCTCTGTAATTGCAAACAAAGGCTACTGTACCAAATATTAACATTGATTTTCTCAGGTGTTCAAATACTTATTTGCAGCTGTATCATACAAATAAATAGTTAAAAAATCATACATTGTGATTTCTGGATTTTTTTTTTTAGATTATGTCTCTCACAGTGGACATGCACCTACGATGACAATTTCAGACCCCTCCATGATTTCTAAGTGGGAGAACTTGCAAAATAGCAGGGTGTTCAAATACTTATTTTCCTCACTGTATGTGTATATATGTGTGTGTGTGTATGTATATGTATGTATGTATGTATGTATGTGTATATGTATGTGTATTAAATTATTTTGGCAGAAGAGTTAATCATTGATAAGACCATTCAAAAAGCGGCTTTAGAATACAATTTATTTTTTACTACCATATTATTGATCATAAGCCAATCATTGGCATACAGTTCACAGCAATCCATTTCACACGTGAATTTGTAAATCAGTTGGAGATTTATTATGAGGGCTTGTTTAAGGATCCATCAATGTACACCTGCGTCAGACTTTTTTTTTTTTTTTTTTTTAAACAAGCCAGGGGTATACATAGTACACAATACTACAGATATATTTTACAATAATGCCAAGATATTATATTAATTACATAGTGCAATGGTTTTCAATGCTTTGTAGTTGTTGGAGGTACAAAGAGTATTTAAATAATTTTTCAAGTCTTTACAAAAAGTGCAAATAGGGGCTTTATAGACATAAATTTAAACTTGTGTATAAAAAACTTGGCAAGAAAAATAAACAGATTAATCAGAAAATATTAACTTATCAAAATTGTGAAAACCAAATAAAACTTATTTATAAAGCAAAGAAAAACTAGTTAAAATAGAGGTATGTACAAACTAAATTTTCTACAGCGTGGACACATTCCCAAAAAAGGATTAATCTACAGCATTACAGGAGCAGCAAAGTGGATCTATTTCAGGGAGTATGTTTCTTAAATAAAGATTGACTGGGTAAAAACGGTGTAACAATTTAAAGGACACACCTCCTTAACCTTGTTGGTAATTAAATATTTGTGAGGTAAAGACCATACGACCTGCATCAGACATGCTTGTGTTGGGTCTCGGGTGTGTTGCATCATATAATGTTTAGGTCACTGTGTCAAGTTAAATATAGTTTAATACTCAATCTTTAAACACCTCTTGAGATCCCTCAGATGCATTTGCGCTCCTTCAAGTGTTTTGAACGCAAGAACGTAATGCATGTTTGTGGTGTTCTGCCTACTGAAGTGTTTTCTTCACTGTATAAACTGTGCGTTGCTCATACATCATACATCACTTACTGTCCTCTTGAGTAAACGGGTGGTACTACAAGCTTGCATTTCTCAGGAATCTTCCTTATTTTGGTGCGATTAATTGCGTTAATTTTTTTATTATTATTGCCGAGATTTGTAGTTGCAAATGACAATCCACCGAGTGCAACGTTTGTTAGAAGACACCCACCAGAGTTTTGTAGACAGCCGAAGGCGGCATGAAATTTGATGGAGGCAGCCACCTAGTAATTCTCTATGCAGGAAAAATGCTGCAGAAAATAAAATCACCCACGTCGTCTCAACCTCTCATCATTTTAATAAGCTGTTTTCCCCCATTCTGTGTAAATCTGTGTGAAAACCGGCTCCAGCCCGTTTTTGCTGTTTTTTTGACATTTTATCACAAAATAATCTCCTGTTTCTGTATAAGAGTTTGTATAAATTTCCGGACTGTTGTTTCAGTCAGGGTCAAATGGTCATGTTGTTGATATACCTGGTCTACGATCATTCATGTAGTGTGCGCTTGGCTTTAGTATATGCGAGTCTAATTATTTGTTTCTACCATATCACTTTATCTCTGCCATGCACATAAGTGCCACTCTTCTGCCGTGGTTTAAATTGAATTCAGAATAGATTCAAAATTTGAGAATTATTTTTTTTTTTTCCACCCACTCCTAATTTGACCTTTTTATTTATGGAACTCACTTAATATACAGTGATAAGAAAAATTATGTGAACTCATTGGAAGTACCTGCATTTATTTATACATTTGTCTTAAAATCTGGTTTGATCTTCATCTGTTAAATTAATGAACAAACACAATCTGTTTTAAAAAAAAATATCATGCGTTATCGTATATTTATTGTAGAATACATCAAACAATTACATAGTGTAAGTTAACACCTAGGTTATAGACATTAGCAAAAGCTAATTCATAGTCAGGAGTTGGCAATCCTGGCATCCATATAATGAAATGAGAATGGAGTTTTTGGTCGGAGCTACTTTGTTTTATAAAAAGCACTCAAACATTTTGAGTTTGCTATTCACAATAGATTTTGAGTTTGCCTTGCAAAAAAGAGATCTAAGAAGACCTACGATCAAGAATTGACAGTTTGCATAAAGCTGAAAAGGGTTACAAAGTTATCTCTAAGAGCTTGGATATTCATCTGTACACAGTTAGACAAAAGTTAGTCTATACATTTTTTAAGTTTGACTAGAAGTGGCTGTCCAGCCAAAATGACTCAAAGGGCACACCACAGAATGCTCAATTAGGGGGAAAAAAAAAAAACTAGTGACAGCTGAAGACTTGAAGGAATCATTGGAAATGTTTAACATCTCTGTTCATGAGTCCACTAAACTTGAAACATTAAACGGGCGTGGTGTCCTGCCATGGAGGCAGAAGGCGCTACTCTCCAACATAACATTGCTGCATGCCTAAAAATTTCAAAATACCACTTTGACACTCAACAATGCTACTGGGGAAACATTTTGTGGACTGTTGAAACTAAGGTTGAATTATTTGGGAAGAACACACAGCACTACTTTGGCGTAAAAAGAGCAATGCATACCAACATGAAAACATCCCAACAGTGAAATACGGTGAAGGGAGCATCATGATTTAGTTCTGCTTCGGGGCCTGGAATTATTTATCAAGATATCCTTTAGCATAATATCAGGGTGGCTGTGTGCCAGCTGAAGCCAAGTAGAAGTTGGGCAGTGTTTCCCATTAATTAACTAGACTATGGCAGCCCGCCACAGTCTGATTTGCCCCGCCACGGTCTCGTAATGATCTTCTCAGTCTCATAATAAAATAAAAGGTTGTGTTTTGCTCTCTCTCGTGCGTCAGTCAGTTCAGTCAGCTCCCCCCCTGCTGCTGTAAACTCACGTGCTTGCGTACACTCAGTTATCTGCACTGGAGTATTCCTGGATCCGTCTAACGTATTTGGTTGAGGAGGATGACACATTTTTGAGGTAAGTAACATTAACCAGCCCTCTACATTGCGAGTAAATCACTCACATATGTGAGTAAATTTCGCATTATGCGGCCAAAAAATGTCTGTTAATAGCCACTGGCAACAAGTAAATATTAACATTTCACTCGCCAGTGATAGTTGTGTAGTTTCAAAGCACCGTCCCTTTTACTAATTAAAAAGCAGTTGATTAAGAAGCTGGATTCAGCCTAGTCTTTCCCTGCATGATTTCTCATGCGCGCAGGAAAAAACACTTGTTTCTCAATCAGTTGAACTCCGAGCATCTCGTGGAACCGCAACACAGACGTCATGTGAAGATGAACCACTTCTCAAGCGCTCTGTGCATGCCATCTACAGAAACTTGCGCCAAACTCCTGCGAATAAACAAGGTGTAAACTAATATTGTGAATGCAAAGCACTCCAGTTTCACTTAACAGCCATGTAATGTCAAATATCCGTGGTCCTTGTGGGTTTATTCATGTAGTGTTCGTAACAGGCAGTGTGAGAGAGGAGATGCCCTGGTCTATTTCTGTGGAGATGATAACATCCAAGAAACAGAATTTCTCCTTCATGAGAAATAAGGGCTTGTGCCTTAAAATAATGTGTGAATGTGAAGAATTTAAGGCAGAAATATTTTACTATTGCATATTATAATTAATATAATGTAATTTAATACAATATAATGTAAGAGCTATACAGGTTGGCTGGGTTACAAAAGAAGCAAAAGTAAACAAAAAAAGTTACAATCATGATTAACTTAAAGTTAGCATTACTAGGTTAGTTGGCATAACGTTACACTGCTTATGGCTTCACTAGCTTGCAATCGTTAGCAGTCTGAGGTAACGTTAAAAGATTAAAAGCTGAATCTGACCACTGGTTTGTACCGTGCTTTTTAGAATGGTTAGAGCACGAAATTGTTAAAGCTACAGTAGGTAGTATTTATTCATTGAGACAGACTCCGTGAAAGGCAGGCCATGGCTCTGTTTGTGAACAGCTGGCAAGTAACCCTGGCTGGGGGTGAAGAGCATCGTGTATATGGGGAAGATTTGGGGGCGCTGTTTCTCACAATTCAATTTATTTCAAAGTTGCCTACTCCAGCTTTAAGAGCACAAAACTGTTTACAAGTGCACAACACTAGCCTCTTAATTTTGCTCTCAAAGTGCACCAGATAGAAGTATTTCAAATTTACAAATTTCTTATGGGGGTGCTTGCCACCAGACCCCCCTGGAGGGTCAGTGGTCCACCCCCCCCCCCCCCAATAGTCTCACAAAATCTTTTGGAGTAAATCCACTATTGAATGGTTTCAAAATAAAGGAAATCCACTTTTGAGTGGCCCAATCATAACTCAGACCTTAACACAATAGAGACATCCTAAGAATATGGCTGAGCTGAAGCAGTTCTGTAAGGAAGAATGGTCCAAAATTACTTCTGAATATTGTGAGGTTATTGCTTCCAATGGAGGATTGACCAATTAGTAAATCCAAGTGTTCACATACTTTTTCTTGCCACTGTATTATTTTATACTATATTATATAATGCAATAGTAGCATTTCTCTCTAAATTCTTAATTTTCTCACAATATTTTTAAGCTCTCAGATTTAACCCACAAGCCCTTATTTCGCATTGTGGGAGACATTTATTATTCTGTGTATTTAAGATATTTCTTCATTTTATCCTTTCAGAAGTAGTGTAAGTGGGCATCTCCTCCTGTAAATGCATGTTTATTAACACTGTGTTTGAACCTGTAATGACCAAGAAGATTTGCCTTTAGACGAATGTTAAAGTAAAGTGAAACTGGAACACTTTGTGTTCACTATAAAATACTTGTTGATTTTTGCAAGAGTTTGGCGTGAACCTCTCTTCAACAGTGCGGTGCATGATGCAGGTCAGTGAGGCAGTCAGAGTTCAATTGAATCACACACAGCATTTATACATTCACTTTAAATTCCCATATTTTAAGTAAAATGTGATTGGAATTTAAAGTGCACAATAATTGCAGTTTTCTCGAATAACCGCGATCACATGATTTAATAATCATGACCAGCCTAGTGTGTGTTGTACTGCTGTCTACATACAGACTGAAAGAAAAAGATTAAAGAAAGATGTGCGCTACGAAGAAAAAAAGAAAAAAGTATTATGATTGTGTTTTTCAAATAAGAATAACGGTGATCTTTAAAATGTTTCTTTCTGTAGGACTCACAGCAGCCGTCACCGTTAGCAATGCTGGCTGCCACCTGCAGTCGTATAGATGAAAACGATGCCGTGGAGCTGCAGGCGCGACAAAGCCAAGACGCTCAGATTGACCTGCAGCAGTCGCATCTGTCACATGGTGCTAACGGCTGGCAAATCATCCCCACTGGCATGCAGGCCGTGACCAGCACTAGCAGTGCAGCCTCGCCTACCATGGGCTCGGACGATAAAAGCAGACAGACAACTAGTGCTGCTGTACAACCGCAGTTTGTAATGACGTCCTCACAAAGCCTACAAAGTCAACAATTGCTCACCACGCTCTCTGGTGTGATGCCAAATATACAATATCAGGTTATCCCACAGTTTCAGACCATAGATGGACACCAGCTCCAATTTAATCCTGCACTTCAAGATGTGTCCGCTGCAACGACAGGACAGTTTCATCTTGTGTCCTCTCCCAATGGCAGCCAGCAGCTCATTGCGGCCTCCTCCAACCGAGCTGCTGGCTCTGGAAACATCTTAACCGTTCCAAGCCTGTTTCAACAAGCTATACCTCTACAAAACATCAGTCTGGGAAATACTGTGCTGCCCAATCAGACGCAGTTCCTTGCCAATATGCCTGTTCCACTAAATGCCAATATTGCCTTGCTGCCTGTGGGATCTGGTGCTCCTGCTGGAGCTGGAAGTGATGCAAATGCTGGAGGAACATTAGGAACTTCTCAACAGCTGCTCCAGAATGTCTCATCTTCAGCCGCAACCGTGTACGGCACCACCTCCATCAGCACACAGATGGCTGCTGGCAATGCAACCCAGAGCAACAAAGGTGAAGTTGGGAAACCTTTCCAGAATATGTCTGATAACAGAGATGGACAGAAACCAGGTCAAACTCAGATCCTCATCCAGCCACAGCAGGTCTTGCAGACCATTCAGCCCAATGCCATCTCGGC
Source organism: Moxostoma hubbsi (assembly GCA_032164185.1). Classification (NCBI taxonomy): domain Eukaryota; kingdom Metazoa; phylum Chordata; class Actinopteri; order Cypriniformes; family Catostomidae; genus Moxostoma; species Moxostoma hubbsi. The sequence continues at coordinate 10,539,583 of JAVLUX010000051.1, forward strand.
TGGTGGTCAGATGTTTGCGACGCAGACGCTGTCACAGGACGGATTGCAGAATGTTCAGATCCAGACCATTGCAAACGGTAGTCCCATCCTGATTAGAACCGTTGGTCCAAACGGGCAGGTGAGCTGGCAGACGCTTCAGCTGCAGAGTCCCGCTAACACACAAATCACGCTGGCACAGCTGCCACAGCTGACACAGACTGGGACCTCAGGAAACTTGCAACTGTCTGGTCTACAAACCATCAACCTAAACACACTTGGCAACACGGGGCTGCAAATGCATCAGCTGCAGGGTGTTCCCATCACCATCACCAATGCTACAGGTTAGTCTCTTCTTATACTGTTTTCCTCTTGTTGTCTTAAAGTAATATTCGAGGTTCAATACAAGTTAAGCTCAATCAACAGCATTTGTACCATAATGTTGATTTTCCACAAAAAAAAGTTTTTTTTTTTTTAAAAATAATTTTTAAAATAAAATTTCTTAAATAAAATTTAGGTTACAGTCGGCACTTGTAGGTAAATGGGCCAATTTTTGTAGGTAGACGTAAAGCTTATTTTATTAAAGCACATACATTAATTATTCTATTTATTATTTTATTGTTTAAATTTACGTTTTTATGGTGGTTTTAGTGTTTACTAGGTCTGGGGGATATATGGAATATTAACAATATAATTGAGATAATTTTGCTGACTGTAAAATTGACCAATATCGTAAATATCTTGATGATTTTAATGTGCTTTCATCTGGCCATTAAGTTTCATATAGAGTGCATCAGTAGACTATTTTCACAATCCTACAGGGCGGTTCAGTTAACAAAATAACATCAAAATGGCAAGTTGGTCATTGTGATTATTAATCCACAAAATACTGTGAATTTAAAGACATAAACATGGTCTGCGTGTGATTCGGGACAAACCAGTGACATGCTGATCTGTGCACACGCATGGCGGCCCTCTGAGATCAGTTCATGTGCATTGTGAAATCAAAGTAATGCAGATTCAAGCATTTACGCAATTCCAAACATTAGTATAAACTGGTTACAAGTTATTATACAAGGCTACAAACGCAGCACAGAATAACAGAAAAGGTGGAGATTACAGCGTTTCAGGATATGCAGAACATTGTAAACTATATATTTAAATTTCATACACAATGATACAAAGTGCATATCAATGAAAATGATTGAATTTCATTCTCCTTTGTGTTTACTGAAAAACAAATTAAATTTTTATTTAATGTCTTCAAAATATTTAATTTACTTGGCTACAATGACTGTTTGGATGAAATGATGGTTCCTCTGATTTAAAAAAAAAAACACAAGCAATTTTAGAGTGAATTCATAATTATGCAGATAAATATCGAATGTCATCAATAGGCTGAAAAATATCACAATGTAATTTAAGACATATAGCCCAACCCTAGGGGTTACGCATTTCGTCAAAATATTTTTTGTATGCAGGGAACCCGTGGGTCCTAAAAATTGTGCCATAAAAATTCTTAAATATCTTACATTTCGTTTGCTTGGGTCTTAAGTTTTGGTGCGTGCCTAAAACAGCAGAATCTGTGTCAAAATCATCTTGTGTGCTCTCTCTCTCTCGGAGTTTAGTGTGAGCGTACACAGAGAAGAAACCTTCATAAACCTGTTAATCTGAAGCGCAAATGCCGTTATGCGTCTCTGTGAGCGAGCCATGTGCTTACTCTTTAAAAAAAAAAAAAAAAAAAAAAAAAAAAAAATGGTTTGAAAATCAAAAGACAAGAGCAGGTAATAAGACATTGTTTTGTTTTATTCTATAAACTAGAGCATTTATTTGCAGAAAAAGACAACAAATTCATATTCATTTATAAACAACACAATACTAATGTTTTAACTTAGGAAGAGTTCAGAAATAAATATTTGGTGTAATGACCCTGATTTTCAATCACAGTTTTCATGTGTCACTGCATGTGAAACTGGGATGATCTGCGTATTTTCATTACTAACACAGTAATGGCGTGATGATGTTTCATGCACACATCACTTTCATCACAGTGGCCATATTTGTGACCATCAGCGTAAAGAAGCAACAGCGGTAAATTCAGATCCATGAAATGTCATCAGAAAAGCATCCAAATGTTGCTTTTGATACAAGTGCCAGGAAAAGTTTCTACAGGTCACTTCAGCAGAAATGTTATTTAATAACATTAGCGGATATAGCGGATATTTAAATCTATTTAATTCATGATTCATCTCTGGACGGCGGCGAGTCTGAAGTGTGACTGGCGAGCACACACATCTAGTGGAATGTCACTGTAAACAGCTCTCATTCAGGAGTTACAAATGTTTGAGGAGTTTTCAGCTCTGACTGGGTCACAATATTACAAAACATCTGTGATGATCCTGCCTGTGTGAATGTAAGATCTGCTTTTAGCTCAAGAAAACAGAAAGCAACTGATGCAAGCAAACTTGTTTAATTACTATTGTTTTTTCTGTCATGAATATGCTGTTTCTTTTGTAGCGTGGTTTAAAAAATATCCCGCATTTTCCATATCAACTTGCTGTGTAAATATTTTTACATTGTAGTCTGGTGGCATGAATAAATTCTGTGCTACAAAATCTTGTGTTGTTTAATGACCAACGTTTGTACAGCCGTGGCCAAAAGTATTGGCAGTGACATACAGTGCATTCGTAAAGTATTCACAGCGCTTCACTTTTTCCACATTTTGTTATGTTACAGCCTTATTCCAAAATGGATTAAATTCATTATTTTTCTCAAAATACTACAAAAACTACCACATAATGACAACGTGAAAGAAGTTTGTTTGAAATCTTTGCAAATTTATTAAAAATTTAAAAAATCACATGTACATAAGTATTGAGCAAAGGCTGTGAATACTTTGTTGAAGCACCTTTTGCACCAATTACAGCCTCAAGTCTTATTGTGTATGATGGTACAAGCTTGGCACACCTATTTTTGGGCAGTTTCTCCCATTCTTCTTTGCAGGACCTCTCAAGCTCCATCAGGTTGGATGGGGATCGTCGGTGCACAGCCATTGTTGTTTAATCGGGTTCAAGTCTGGGCTCTAGCTGGGCCACTCAAGGACATTCACAGAGTTGTCCTGTAGCCACTCCTTTGTTATCTTGGCTGTATGCATAGGGTTGTTGTCCTGTTGGAAGATGAACCTTCGCCCCAGTCTGAGGTCCAGAGCTCTCTGGAGCAGGATTTCATCAAGGATGTCTCTGTACATTGCTGCATTCATTTCCCTCGATCCTGACTAGTCTCCCAGTTCCTGCCACTGAAAATATCCCCACAGCATGATGCTGCCACCACCATGCTTCACTGTAGGGATGGTATTGGCCAGGTGATGAGCGGTGCTTTGTTTCCTCCAAACATGACGGTTGCCATTCAGGCCAAGTAGTTCAATCTTTGTTTCATCAAACCAGAGAATTTTGTTTCTCATGGTCAGAGTCTTTCAGGTGCCTTTTGGCAAACTCAAGCTGGGCTGTCATGTGCCTTTTACTGAGTGGCGGCTTCCGTCTGGCCACTCTACCATACATGCCTGATTGGTGGAGTGCTGCAGAGATGATTGTTCTTCTGTCTGGTTCTACTCTCTCCACAGAGAAATGCTGGAGCTCTGTCAGAGTGACCTTAGGCACCTCACTGGCTAAGGCCCTTCTCCTCTGATCGCTCAGTTTGGCCGGGCAGCCAGCTCTAGGAAGAGTCCTGGTGGTTCCAAACTTCCTTTTTTTTTTTTTTTTTTTTTTTTTTCCCACGGATGATGGAGGCCACTGTGCTCATTGGGACCTTCAATGCTGCAGACATTTTTCTAAAACCTTCCCCAGATATGTACCTCGATACAATCCTGTCTCTGAGGTGTGTGCCTTTCCAAATCATGTCCAATCAACTGAATTTACCACAGGTGGACTCCAATCAAGTTGTAGAAACACCTCAAGTATGATCAGTGGAAACAGGATGCACCTGAGTTCAATTTTGAGTGTCATGGCAAAGGCTGTGAATACTTATGTACATGTGATTTTTTTTTTTTTTTTTTTTTTTTTTGTTGTTTTTTTTAAATAAATTTGCAAAGATTTAAAACAAACTTCTTTCACGTTATCATTTTGGGGTATTGTTTGTATAATTTTGAGGAAAATAATGAATTTAATCAATTTTGGAAAAAGGCTGTAACATAACAAAATGTGGAAAAAGTGAACCATTGTGAATACTTTCCGGATGCACTGTAAATTTTGTGTTTTGCAAAATTTGCTGCTTCAGTATTTGTAGATAATTTTTTCACATGTTTCTATGGTATACTGGAAAACAATGATAAGCATTGCATGAGTTTTAAAGGCTTTTATTGGCAAAAACATTCAATATATCCAAAGAGTCAATATTTACAGTTCTTCATAACCTCTGCATTTTGCTCTGTCATGCTGGATATCATGCCTCTGGGCAAAATCCTGACTGATAGCGATCCATTCTTGCCTTATTAGTGTTTTGAGTTGATCACAATTTGTGGGCTTCTGCTTGTCCACTCACCTTTTGAGGATTAACCACAGGTTCTCTATGGGATTAAGATCCAGGCAGTTGCCTTGCCACGGATCAAAAATTTCAATATAATGATCTCCGTGCCATTTCATTATCACATTTTTCTTCTGACATGGTGCTCCATTATGCTGGAAAATGCACGGATCATCACCAAATTGCTCTTGGATCGTTGGGAGAAGTTGCTCTTGCTGGACGTTTTGATACCAGTGATTATTTATGGCAGTGTTTTTGGGCAGAATTGTGAGAGCCCACTCCCTTGGATGAAAAGTAACCCCACATGGTCTCAGGATGCTTCACTGTTGGCACGACACAGGACTCATGGTAGCGTTCACCTTTTCTTCTGCGGACTATTGACTATTAATTTTCCTGATGTCTCAAACAGTCAGAAGGGGGCTTCATCAGAGAAAATATCTTTGCACCAGTTTTCTGCTGTCCAATCATTTCAGTCTGTCCATGATGATTTTCTTGGAGAGAAGTGGCTTCTTTGCTGCCCTTCTTAACACCAGGCCATTGTCAAAAAGTCTTCGCCTCACTGTGCATGCAGATTCACTCACACCAACCTTCTGCCAATATTGAGCAAGCCCTGCACTGCTGGTGACACGATTCCATAGCTGACTCCTCAGGAGGAGACGTCCTGGTGCTTGCTGGTCCTGAAGCCTTTACTTCAGTTGAACCTCTCTCCTTGAAGTTCTTGATGCTCTAGTAAATGGTTCTTTCAGGTGCAATATTCTTTGCAGTAATTTCCTTGCATGTGAGGCCTTTTTGATGCAAAGAGATGATGGCTGCACGTCTTTCTTTAGAGGTAACCATTGCTAATAAGAACAAACTCATTGGAAGCACTTCCCTCCTTTTATAGCAATCAGTCTGCTCTTATAATCCAATCAGAATGATAGTGATTTCACCTGACCAGTACTCGTTCACTCTTTCCCAGGTGCTGCTTGTATGATTATTGAAATTGTTAGCTGGTCATTTTTTGCAAGAGCCAAAAAACTGTGAAATTTGTTTTTTTTTTTTTTTTTTTGGGCCAATGAAGCTTTTGGCAATTATTTAAAATGCATCTGATCACTCTGCACCATACGCTAGAAACAATGTGAATCAACACCACAACAACTGAAGCAGAAATTTGAAAAAATGTGTCACTGCCTATACTTTTGGCCACAGCTGTATACTGTATAGCTTACAGATTAAATACTGTATATTGATGTTATAGTGCTTTTTATACAATGTGTTACAATCATCACTCATTTACATGGTCATGGTATTATACATTTAAGTGTTTAATTGCTGCTCTGATAAGTAAATGGCAGTATCACCTTATTAAGCTTTATAAATAGAAATAAAAGCCAACTTTTGTCGCATCCCACAGTGCTGCACACAGAAGGTATGTGGAGTTTTGGTCATATACTGTACTGTATATGGCAGCAAGTTCATTTAACCGGTAAATAGAACTGACCACTTGGCTCATTTCAAAGGTGGTATAAGCTGAATATTTTTATTTTTGCTAGAAATTTAGTAGGTAGTATATTTGAACATTTTGAATAAATGTGCTGTCGGTTTGAATTTGTGAGGTGTGTGCAGTTGAATGAGCTGATTTGGCAATCTACCTGAAGTTGACCAATCAGGAGAAGGTTGTGTCTGGCGAAACAAAGGACTCCTATGTTTATAGTTCTACCTGTCAATCAACCGCTGTGCCAAAACAAGATTTTTTTTATATTCTGTGTGTGGCTTTAAAGTGCATTTGCGTGGACAAGTCCTTCTTGGATCTTCTTCAGAATGTCTGCTATCAACATGCAAGCAGTGACACAGATGAAAAGGAAGTAGCCTACATCTAAAGCTGAATAGTTCAGGGAGCCCACTCCACTAAAATAACTAAATTCTGCACTAAACCTCAGGTTTGTGCTTAAATTAAATCCAAGTATAACCGGCAGAAATGGTACGGAAGTTTTCTGCACTTTTTAATCTTGTTCATTTTGTGCACTTTATTATAATGCAGTAACTGGCAGCAGCAACACACTGACATTATGATTGATGTATGCAGTCATAATCACACAGCCTCCCTTTGAAATCTGAATCTGTTGGATAGCATTTGTAATAGCCATATTTATTTAAATCTGCAGATGAGTTTTCAGCAAATGCAGGTTCTGGCCATGCTAGTATTTTCTTTTTTCTTTTTTTATTGCAAGCTAAAAGGAAGTAATGTCCTCCTCTGGCTTTGTCTTATGATATATAGTGTTAAAATTCATGCGATTGCTCTGTAAGTCACCAAATCTGAATGATTATAAGATAAACTGACTCGAAACTTGTGCTAGGGCTCACAACCTCCCGAGTGTCAGAACTTGCACTGTATTCACCTGACTTTACTAGCAAGCACACACTACGAACTGGTGACAGACAACAGAAACAAGAGTTATACAGGGAGAGAAAATGAAGAATGGGTCCACTGATAATCAATTAGCCTCACATTCAGCGTTTCCATAGAAACCGCTGATCACGCTCACCAAGCGACACCTGAACAAATCTGACAAACTCACCGGGACCGTGACAAAATGACCACCTATATCTGTCATGAGCTGCAATACATCAATCATTACGTTAAGCTGTTACTGCAGGATTTATGTGTGTGCGAGCAAAAACAAGAAATTTCTTGTCATGTGGCTCCCTCTGGTGGAAAAATAGTAAAACAGCTTGTATTCATGTTTCTAACCGTTTAAAAATGCAGTTGTAAAAATATATATTTCTTCTGTTATATCTCTGCCAAATTGATGCAATTTTGCAAGTGACCTTAGAATGTGCCTTTTCCATGGGTTTTATTTTTAAGTTTGACAATTGTGCTCAAGATGCAAGGCCAATTAGATATTATGGGCCACAGCCCAAAATGTATTTATATTTTCAGAATGATTTGAAATATGAAAATTATTTAAATAACTTTTTGTCTGGAGGGTCTTATGATGTATACCAATTTGTGTGCAAATTAAAAAAAAAACTGCCTAGGATGATTTTTAAAAAACAATTCTTGCGGGAATGGAAATCATTGTGGCCATATCATCGGGGGCACTGGTTGATTCAGAGAAGCTAAAATATGTATTGTAGCCTATACAGTTCTGGAGTTATGAGCAAAAAATTAGCTAATGATACTATTGTCGCAAAAGTTTATATGCGGCTATGAGTTGACACCTTGCTTATGTATAGGAATTTCCATAACCCTCTGCCATTCCCAATACTTATGAGTTATAAAGTGCTGAAATTTGGCCATTGGAATCCATTTTTGTTAATTTGTTGAATTGTTTTTTTTTTTTTAAGATGGATATTTAATTTTGAACTTTGTCACTCAAACAACTGTAATGCCAGTTTTTTTTGTTGTAGCACCCCCTAGGGTTGGAATTGTACAAAACTTTGCTGATATCTTCTAAATGTCCTGTTGACTGTGTGTTTGGTTGAGTAGATATTTATCAATTACTCAAATTGCATTAAACTGAAGGAATTTTATCATTAAAATCTTCTGAATGATTTGAAATGTCAAAATTCTTTGATACATTTTTGTCGGGGTTGTAAACGATGTATACCAAATTGTGTGTTGATCAGACAAACCTTCTAGGAGGAGTTCGAAAAGTAGGTTTTTCAAAACATTCGAAATGGCAGAAAAACAGGACTCAGAGGAAAAAACATTTTGATTCTAGCCCTTATGTTTGCAAAGATATGAGTCAAAATTCACAAGTGTTTATTAGAGCACCACTTAGGGTCAGATGGGTATGCATTTGTGTGCCTGAGTTTGGGATCATCCTGCCAAGTTTGTTGTCTCCACGACTTACGGTCTCTAACGCCCAGACACTTTTAGAGCATTAAATCAGTACAATTACAATTGGGTTCCAGCATGTTCACACAAGAAATGTCTTTTAGAAGATTTGGATTGATGTTTACTGAGAATGTTGTAGGCTAAGTTTCAAAAATCATTGACCAGAAAACAGTGTCTGGGACAAAAACAATACATATGGGCAAGTGTAGCAGAGGACTGCTTGCATCTCGTGCAGGTTGTCAATAGAAGTATACATCTTTGCCAACTGAGCCTTAGACGGATAAAGTTTGGTAGAAGACCCATTAACCCTGCGCTTGGTCTCATGCAACTCTTTGTCTGTCAGGCGGACATTAAGATCTTGCTGCCAAGTGTTTGTGCATTAATGGAAGCTGTTAACAATGATGCAAGTTTAATGTACATTACAGAGATGGTACCTTTCTGAGCTGGACTGTCTGGTCAATTGGATTTGGTTCAGGAAGGGAAGGAAATTATGTGAAATTCTTGCATATAAATTTGGTGCTAGAGTCTTGGGTATATTACATTTCGATTCTAATTCTGCAATAATAGAAAGTTCCCTTCTACAAAGAGGTCTTTGAATGATGCAATGCCTTTTTTTGCCATAAGTATGCTTGGTGGCAGGGAAAACCGATAAATCCTAGCAATTGTTGCAAAGGCAGATCCTCTTTGTCATCCAAAATATTTACGAATTTGGACCAAGATCTGAACAATTCGATACCATAGTGTATAATGAGTCATGACCGATTGGTAAATATAGTGGATATAAAAAAAGTCTACACACCCCTGTTAAAATGCTAGGTTCTAGTGATGTAACAGAATGACAGATAAATCCTGTCAGAACTTTTTCCACCTTTAATGTGACCTATAACGTGAACAATTAAATTGAAAAACAAACTGAAATCTTTGAGGGGGAAAAAGAAAAAATACTCACAATAACCTGGTTGCATAAGTGTGCACACCCTTAAACTAATACTTTGTTGAAGCGCCTTTTGATTTTATTACAGCACTCAGTCTTTTTGGGTAGGAGTCTATTAGCATGGCAATATTTGCCCACTCTTCTTTGCAAAAGCGCTCAATCGGTCATTGCGAGGACATCTTCTGTACACAGCCCTCTTCAGATCACCCCACAGATGTTCAATTGGATTCAGGTCTGGGCTCTGGCTGGGCCATTCCAAAATGTTAATCATCTTCTGGTGAAGCCATGCTTTTGTGGATTTGGATGTGTGCTTTGGGTCATTGTCGTGCTGAAAAGTGAACTTCCTCTTCATCTTCTGCTTTCTAACGGATGCCTGAAGGTTTTGTGCCAAAATTGCCTGGTATTTGGAACTGTTCATAATTCCCTCCACCCTGACTAAGACAGGTTCCAGCTGAAGAAAAACAGCCCCAAAGCATGTTGCTGCCACCACCATGCTTCACTGTGGGTATGGTGTTCTTTGGATAATGTGCATTGTTTTTTCACCAAACGTACCTTTTGAATTATGGCCAAAAAGTTCAACCTTGGTTTCATCAGACCATAACACAACACATTTTCCTATGTGCTTTTGCGAGACTTGATGTTTGATTTTGCAAACTTCAGCCGGGCTTGGATGTTTTTCTTTGTAAGAAAAGGCTTCCATCTTGCCACCCTACCCCATAGCCCATTCATATGAAGAATACTGGAGATTGTCACATGTAGCACACAGCCAATACTTGCCTGAAATTCCTGCAGTTCCTTTAATGTTGCTGTAGGCCTCTTGGAAGCCTCCCTGACCAGTTTTCTTCTGGTCTTTTCATCAATTCTGGAGGGATGTCCAGTTCTTGGTAATTTCTCTGTTCTGCCATATTTTCTCCACTTGATGATGACTGTCTTGACTGTGTTCCATGGTATATCTAATGCTTTGGAATTATTTTGTACCCTTCTTCTGACTGATATTTTTCAACAATGAGATCCCTCTGATGCTTTGGAAGCTCTCTGCAGATCATGGCTTTTGCTCTGAGATGCAACTAAGAAAATGTCAGGAAAATCCTACTAGAACAGCTGAACTTTATTTGTGATTAATCAGAGTCCGTTTAAATGATGGCAGGTGTGTAATGACTTCTATTTAACATGAGTTTGAATGTGATTGGTTAATTCTGAACACAGCCACATCCCCAGTTATAAGAGGGTGTCCACACTTATGCAACCAGGATATTGTAAGGTTTTTCATTTTCACCCCACAAAGATTTCATTTTGTTTTTCAATTGAATTGTTCACATTATAGGTCACATTAAAAGTGGAAAAAGTTCTGACATGATTTATCTTTGTCTCATCCTTTTACATCACAAAAACCTGGCATTGTAACGGGTGTGTAGACTTTTTTTTTTTTATCCACTGTATGAGAATAGAAGGGCTGGAAGTGAAAAACGAGAGCAAGTTGAGGATTCTATATAGACTAAATCAGGTATATATTTAGTATTATGTGAATCTTGTCAATATGCTAAAGTTCTTAAATTACAAGCCCAGTTATACTATTGGAAATGTGGCAGATCCATTTGGGATTCTGGAAGAAAAAAACACATGCGTATTCTTGGAGGTTTCTTATCACAAAGAAAATATATCTTATTTAAGTATACAAAATAAGATTTTTCACACACATACACACACACACACACACACACACACAGCGGGTGAAATAAGTATTGAACATGTCAAAAAAAAAAATCAGTAAATCTATTTCCAAAGGTGGTATTGACATGAAATTTTCACCAGATATTGGTAACAACCCAAGTAATCCATACATACAAAGAAACCAAAACAAATGAGCTCAGCAAATTAAGTTATGTGAAATGACACAGGAAAAAGTATTGAACACATGAAGAAAGGGAGGTGCAAAAAGGCATGGAAAGCCAAGACAACTGCTGAAAACTATCAGTAATTAAAAAGCAATCCAGCCCCTTTCAGTGCAAATTAATATCAGCTGGTTCAGTCCCAACTGATGGCCTACAAAATGGTCTCATTGCCAAGGTGTCACACAAAACACATCTCATGATGGGTAAAAGCAAAGAGCTGTCTCAAGACCTTCGCAACCTAATTGTTGCAAAACATAACAATGGCATTGGTTATAGGTGCATTTCTAAGCTTCTGAATGTTCCAATGAGCACTGTTGGGGCCATAATACGGAAGTGGAAAGACTAATCAGAAGAGTTGTCCAAGAGCCAAGGACCACTTGTGGAGAGCTTCATAAAGACCTCCAATTAGCAGGTGCTTTTGTCTCAAAGAAAACAGTAAGTAATGCACTCCACCGCCATGGCCTGTATGCACGCTCACCACGCAAGACTCCATTGCTGAAAAAAAAGCATGTTGAAGCTCGTTAAAAGTTTGCTGTACAAAATTTGGAAAAGCCAGTGAAATACTGGGAGAATATAGTGTGGTCAGATGAGCAAAATTGAACTTTTTGGATGCCATAATACACACCATGTTTGGAGGAGAAATGGCACTGCCCATCACCCTAAAAACACCATACCAACAGTGAAGTTTGGAGATGGGAACATCATGGTGTGGGGCTGCTTTTCAGCAAATGGTACTGGTAAACTTCACTTAATTGAAGGAAGGATGAATGGGCAAATTTACCAAGACATTTTTGACAAAAATCTTCTGCCATCTACCAGGATGATGAAGATGAAACGAGGGTGGACATTTCAGCAAGACAATGATCCCAAACACACAGCCAAGGAAACTCTCAATTGGTTTCAAAGAAAGAAAATAAAGCTGCTAGAATGGCCCAGCCAATCACCTGACTTAAATCCCATTGAAAATCTATGGAAAGAACTGAAGATCAAGATTCATAGAAGAGGCCCACAGAACCTTCAAGATTTGAAGACTGTTTGTGTGGAAGAATGGGCCAAAATCAAACCAGAGCAATGCATGCGACTAGTTTCTCCATACAGGAGGCGTCTTGAAGCTATCATTACCAACAAAGGCCTTTGTACTAAGTATTAAATAAATATCAGCAAGCGCGTTCAATACTTTTTCCCTGTGTCATTTCACATTATTATACATAACTTAATTTGCTGAGCTCATTTGTTTTGGTTTCTTTGTATGTATGGATTACTTGGGTTGTTACCAACATCTGGTGAAAATTTCATGTCAATGGCACCTTTGGAAATATATTTACTGAAAAAAATGTTGACGTGTTCAATACTTATTTCAACCGCCGTGTGTGTGTGGATAGATCGATGGATGGATATATATAGAGAGAGAGAGAGAGAGAGAGAGAGAGAGGTGTGTGTGTGTGTGTGTGTGTGTGTATATATACACACACACATGCATACATATGTGTGTATGTATTTGTGTGTGTGTATATTACACATACATACACACATGTATGTACACGTGTGTGTGTGTGTGTGTATATATATATATACATACACACACACACATGAAATAAATAAATATATATATATATATATATATATATATATATATATATATTTCATAGATATATCTATCTATATATCTGTGTGTGTGTACAGGTGCTGGTCAAATAATTAGAATATCATCAAAAAGTGAAACTTGGATATTATATTCATGAGTGTACAGCTTGTATAACAGTGTAAATTAGCTGTTCCCTCTAAATAACTGAAAACACAGCCATTAATGTCTAAACCGCTGGCAACAAAAGTGTGTACACCCCTAAGTGAAAATGTCCAAATTTGGCCCAATTAGCCATTTTCCCTCCCCGGTGTCATGTGACTCGTTAGTGTTACAAGGTCTCAGGTGTGAATGGGGAGCAGGTGTGTTAAATTTGGTGTCATCGCTCTCACACTCCCTCGATCTGGTCACTGGAAGTTCAACATGGCACCTCATGGCAAAGAACTCTCTGAGGATCTGAAAAAAAGAATTGTTGCTCTACATAAAGTTGCCTAGGCTATTAGAAGATTGCCAAGACCCTGACACTGAGCTGCAGCACGGTGGCCAAGACCATACTGTGGTTTAACAAGACAGGTTCCTCTCAGAACAGGCCTCTCCATGGTCTACCAAAGAAGTTGAGTGCACGTGCTCAGCGTCATATCCAGAGGTTGTCTTTGGGAAATAGATATATGAGTGCTGCCAGCATTGCTGCAGAGGTTGAAGGTGTGGGGGGGTCAGCCTGTCAGTGCTCAGACCATACTCCTCACACTGCATCAAATTGGTCTGCATGGCTGTCATCCCAGAAGGAAGCCTTTTCTAAAGATGATGCACAAGAAAGCCTGCACAGTTTGCTGAAGGCAAGCAGACTAAGGACATGGATTACTGGAACCATGTCCTGTGGTCTGATGAGGCCAAGATTTTTTTCCCACTCCTCTTTGCAGATCTTCTCCAAGTCATTAAGGTTTCAAGGCTGATGTTTGGCAACTCGAACCTTTAGCTCCCACCACAGATTTTCTATGGGATTACGGTCTGGAGACTGGCTAGGCCACTCCAGGACCTTAATGTGCTTCTTCTTGAGCCACTCCTTTGTTGCCTTGGCTGTGTGTTTTGGGTCATTGTCATGCTGGAATACCCATCCACTACCCATTTTCAATGCCCTGGCTGATGGAAGGAGGTTCTCACCCAAGATTTGATGGTACATGGCCCCGTCCATAGTCCCTTTGATGCGGTGAAGTTGTCCTGTCCCCTTAGCAGAAAAACAACCCCAAAGCATAATGTTTCCACCTCCATGTTTGACGGTGGGGATCGTGTTCTTGGGGTCATAGGCGCAGTATTCCTCCTCCTCCAAACACGGCGAGTTGAGTTGATGCCAAAGAGCTTGATTTTGGTCTCATCTGACCACAACACTTTCACCCAGTTCTCCTCTGAATCATTCAGATGTTCATTGGCAAACTTCAGACGGGCCTGTACATGTGCTTTCTTGAGCAGGGGGACCTTGCGGGCGCTGCAGGATTTCAGTCCTTCACAGCGTAGTGTGTTACCAATTGTTATCTTGGTGACTATGGTCCCAGCTGCCTACCTGTGTAGTTCTGGGCTGATTCCTGACCGTTATCATTATCATTGCAACTCCACGTGGTGAGATCATGCATGGAGCCCCAGACAGAGGGAGATTTACAGTTCTTTTGTGTTTCTTCCATTTGCGAATAATCTCACCAACTATTGTCACCTTCTCACCAAGCTGCTTGGCGATGGTCTTATAGACCATTCCAGCCTTGTGTAGATCTACAATCTTGTCCCTTACATCCTTGGACAGCTCTCTGGTCTTGGCCATGGTGTAGAGTTTGGAATCTGATTGCTTGCTTCTGTGAACAGGTGTCTTTTATACAGGTAACAAGCTGAGATTAGGACCACTTCCTTTAGGAGTGTGCTCCTAATCTCATCTCGTTACCTGTAGAAGACACCTGAGAGCCAGAAATCTCTGATTGAGAGGGGGTCGAATACTTATTTCCCTCATTAAAAATGCAATGCAATTCAATTTATAACATTTTTGACATGCGTTTTTCTGGATTAATTTTTGTTATTCTGTCTCTCACTGTTCAAATTAACCTACCATTAAAATTTGAGACTGATCATTTCTTTGTCAGTGGGCAAACGTACAAATTCAGCAGGGGGTCAAATACTTTTTCCCCTCACTGTACATGAGTTTGGGGCATTTTTATGGAATCAAAGTAGTCGAGCTCGGTTGGATCATTTTCTGATGAATATAGGGAATTATAAAATTGTTCATAAATGGTTTTGATTTCCAATTCATCTTTTGGGATTACACAATCATCCTTAAGGATAGATGTTATTAGATTAGAGAATGAAGACAGTCTTGTTCGTTGTGCAAGAACATTTGTTCAGTTGTTCTTCAGTCAATATCTGTTTGCTTCCAATGGTTACTAGTCTATCCTTTGGTTCAGACATATGGTTACAATGGTCTCATTACAAATACCATTGTTAAAACTATGGATACTATAGAAGAACTATGGTGCATTTTCATAATTATGGACCAAGCCATCGGTTTTCCAAATCTGTACTCTTGTAATGCTGTAAGTTGTTTTGTTTGCTTTCAGAAATTCCAAGACATGGCTGCAGTTTAATCAGTAGGAGCCTCATTAAAGGAATCTGTAAAGAAGACCCAACTTGGTCATACTGTCGGAATATTTCAATTTAGCCCTATAAAAATTAGGTTTCATTTTTTCCACAGATATTACTGTTAATATCATAATTTTAATCTGCAGCCTAACCTTAAAATAAATGCTGTATTTTCAAATGTGCATGTCAATGCACATAACATTCAGCACAATTATTGGTAGTACTGAGTGTTCTCTCAGATAAAGGCGCAGCAGCATATGATAGTTGTTTAATCTGAATTATTAGGTCTTTGAAGTGCTGGTTTCTGGTTTTATTCTCCCAAGAAGAAATTATTTCCTCCCTCAAATAGGCGTTTAAGGTGTCCCAAAGTTTAGCTTTGATAATATCTTAGTGTTATTAAGTGACAAAGATTTTTTTTTTTAATATCAATGAAATTCACAAAGGATAGACTACAAACAGTGGTATTATCAAAGCGGCATGTTTTCAGAGTAGGTGTCTTTGGGAAACCTAACTTCAATACTACAGGGCTGAAATTATGATTGGTTAATATTTACAGTCTACAATGGAAGTCAAGTTGATTGTCTACTGAAAAGAAATGGATTCGAGAGTATGTATGATGTACTGAATAAAAGAATGTAAACTGTTTGAAATTAGGATGCGAGAAATGCCATGGGTCAGAAAAATTTTATTTATAGGAATAGCAGATTATTTATCTTCTAGGATGTTTTTGACTACTGGTCAAGAGTGGGATGTAACACAATTCACCTCCTGAAGTCTCCTCCTAGAATTAATTTGTGTGTATTCAGATTTGTTAGATTGGTCAGGAAAGATTTCATAAATGACACATTGTCCCAGTTGGGAGAATAGATATTGGCAAGTGTTATAGAAACATTATACAGTATAATGAGCCAGACACAATGACTTTTTTTTAAGCTTGAACCTCACAATGAACGGCATGTTCTAGCCAATGAGAATTGCTGCCCCTATAGATTTAGATTGAAAATCTGAGTGGTATAACCCCAGCCCACGATTTACGTGGTTTAAAATGGTCAGATGATACAAGATTATTTTTTTGAAGAAATGCGGTGTTAAAATGATGCATTTGATGCATTTTATAATTGGATAAGTCCCATTCAAATTCCAGATCATGAAGTTCAGTACAACTGACTTGCTATGCAGCGGGTTATCTAAAGCACCATTTTCTGAAATTATGAGATCTGAAATTGAGTCAACTGTACCCTACAGCTTAAGTACACACATCAAACATGTACCCTGTCTCCTCCCACCTTGCAACTCCCCAAATGAGAAGCAAGGAAATACCCCACTTATAACTGACTGAGCATTTACAATTGTATATTGAACTTCCTCTGAGCAATTAACGAATAATAGTTCCAAAAAAATCAACGTACAGTTTTTTTTGTCAACTATGGGCAACAATGTAGTAGGGCCCTATGATTTCCACATTGCAGAAAACACAGACGGAAATGCGGAATCCATTGATAAAAGTACTTTTATAGTTAACTATAAAAAAAAATGTTACAGAATTGTACATATTTGGGATGAAATTATGTATAAACGCACAATTAATCAAATTAAAATCATGATATGTCCTAGTGCGATTAAACCACATTAGGCTGAGATTTAAATGAACAAATAGCCTATACAGTCTGCACAAGCTTCAATAGAAAGTGAATGTGAGAAGCCACTGTTTCTACATTAACCACATGATTACATCATGTGCGCTCTTGTGTGTATTAATGACAAAGATTAATTATTAATAATTAATTAATCTAATTTAATCACATATACAAATATTTTCTGAGAATGCCCCTCAATATAACCATAATTAAAAATGTAATGATGAAATAATTATACATGGTTATCTTTTAAATATTTTAAAAATTATATAACGCATGTCTGTGTTCTGTCTGCTGGATGGTTGTTTTCTTCACTGTATAAACGGTGCATTGCCACACAGCTGAAGTTTCACTTACTGCCCTCTGGAGTAAACAGGTGATACTACAAGCTTGCATTTTTCAGGAATCTTCCTTATTACGGTCCAGGGGCATTGCGATTAATTGTTTTACCACAGTATTTTTAATACAATTATTCACACTGAAGTAACGCGTTAAATCGACAGCCCTAATATTTATATATATATATATATATATATATATATATATATATATATATATATATATATATATATATATAATTAAATCATAGCCTTTTGCAATTTAATAAGCACATTAGCCCATTTAGCAAACAGCTTTTCAGAGAAGTAAATCCGTCAAAAACATCAGTTTTTCAACCAAAAATGCCAACAAATAAAATATCCATTTATCTAGACATGTGAAGTAAAATGTAACATTCAGTGTAGTTATAGTAGTAGTAGTAGTAATGATGATGTTAATAATAATTGATCAATAATAAGAACATTATATGTAAACAATATCATAATGTATAGAGTTTCATCACGGTTTTCGTTTAAATTGTAACGCTCTACTGTGCAGCACTTTATTTGACCATAATAATATAATACAAATAAAACACACACAAAAACTAATTCAAATTTTGGGGGTTTTGGATAGTGCTGTGAAGATCAGTCCTTTTCAGGTCCTTTTCACTGTGTGTTGAAAATAAAAAGTTTGGTTTAACTTGTTCTGTGTGTCCAAATACGAGATCCGTGGATCCATTTTTCATTAAATAATGTCTCTCTTAATACTGTTTCTGTTCTTTACAGTCAGTTGTTGAACTGATTCAAAAGAAACGTATGATTGTATTCACGCATGAATGCATTAAGGAATTATGCACATCTTTATATGTGCTTACTGACTGATGTCTCTTAAAGAGACCATACCAATGAAGCACATGTTATACATATCAATGTACATAGTAAAAAATTATGCAAGAAAAAAATATATGCAATTTCAACACATTAATTGATGGAATAGACTGAATTTGAGCATTTTTCAAAAGCAAAAATGTGACCAATTTGAAGAAAAACTAATGATATATCTAATTTGTAAAATTGATAGTCAAATTGTACTTAAAAGTTATTCCTAGAAGGTTCCTTTATAATTAGATGAATTTCCTTTTATAAATGAGAATTTATTTGCTATATAAGCAAAATGGACACCAAAGCAGAAATGTACCCATTTGAATCAATATCGAGATCGGAATCAAATGGAATCAGGAAATTTGTATCAATACCCAACCCTAATATCCATTGTCGGTTTGTGTTTCTTAAAAGCCTTCTGCATCCGATGGTGATTTAAACAAATAGTTAGTATTGTCAAAAGTGAGGAGCAATTCAGCTGAGTGATGTAGGCTAGAGGAAATCCCAGCCTGCTTGAACTTTACCACAACAGGGTGGAGAAAAGAAGAGTTGGAGAGAAATTGCCAATTCTTTTGCACAGTCGGGTAATCAAATAGGTAGATTTTTCAGTAGGAGGAACTTTTTAATATTGTAACCTATAACATATGATCATGCATTTGTTTTTGTATCTCATATCAATTCTCGCATGTACTCTGTTGTGAAACGTAATTTGGAGTCTATATATATATATATATATATATATATATATATATATATATATATATATATATATATACATACAGGTGCTGGTCATATAATTAGAATATCATCAAAAAGTTGATTAATTTCAGTAATTCCATTCAAAAAGTGAAACTTGTATAATGTATACATTCATTCCACACAGACTGATATATTTCTAGTGTTCATTCCTTTTAATTTTATGATTATAACTGACAACTAATGAAAACCCCAAAATCAGTATCTCAGAAAATTAGAATATTGTGAAAAGGTTCAATATTGAAGACACTTGGTCCCATACTCTAATCAGCTAATTAACTCAGAACACCTGCAAAGGCCTTTAAATGGTCTCTCAGTCTAGTTCTGTAGGCTACACAATCATGGGGAAGACTGCTGACTTGACAGCTGTCCAAAAGATGACCATTGACATCTTGCACAAGGAGGGCAAGACACAAAAGTTCATTGCTAAAGAGGCTGGCTGTTCACAGAGCTCTGTGTCCAAGCACATTAATAGAGAGGCGAAGGGAAGAAAAAGATGTGGTAGAAAAAAGTGTACAAGCAATGGGGATAACCGCACCCTGGAGAGGATTGTGAAATTGTGAAACAAAACCCATTCAAAAATGTGGGGGAGATTCACAAAGAGTGGACTGCAGCTGGAGTCAGTGCTTCAAGAACCACCATGCACAGACGTATGCAAGACATGGGTTTCAGCTGTCACATTCCTTGTGTCAAGCCACTCTTGAACAAGACACAGCGTCAGAAGCGTCTCACCTGGGCTAAAGACAAAAAGGAACTGGACTGCTGCTGAGTGGTCCAAAGTTATGTTCTCTGATGAAAGTAAATTTCCCAGTCCCAGAGTCTGGAGGAAGAGAGGAGAGGCACAGAATCCACGTTGCTTGAAGTCCAGTGTAAAGTTTCCACAGTCAGTGATGGTTTGGGGTGCCATGTCATCTGTTGGTGTTGGTCCACTGTGTTTTCTGAGGTCCAAGGTCAACGCAGCTGTGTACCAGGAAGTTTTAGAGCACTTCATGCTTCCTGCTGCTGACCAATTTTATGGAGAGGCAGATTTCATTTTCCAACAGGACTTGGCACCTGCACACAGTGCCAAAGCTACCAGTACCTGGTTTAAGGACCATGGTATCCCTGTTATTAATTGGCCAGCAAACTCGCCTGACCTTAACCCTATAGAAAATCTATGGGGTATTGTGAAGAGGAAGATGCGATACGCCAGACCCAACAATGCAGAAGAGCTGAAGGCCACTATCAGAGCAACCTGGGCTCTCATAACACCTGAGAAGTGCCACAGACTGATCGACTCCATGCCACGCCACATTGCTGCAGTAAACTAAGTTTTGAGTGCTGTACATGCACATACTTTTCATGTTCATACTTTTCAATTGGCCAACATTTCTAAAAATCCTTTTTTTGTATTGGTCTTAAGTAATATTCAAATTTTTGGAGATACTGAATTTGGAATTTTCATTAGTTGTCCGTTTTAATCATCACAATTAAATGAAATAAACATTTGAAATATATCAGTCTGTGTGTAATGAATGAATATAATATCCAAGTTTCACTTTTTGAATGGAATTACTGAAATAAATCAACTTTTTGATGATATTCTAATTATATGACCAGCACCTTTATTTATTTATTTATATATATATATATATATATATATATATATATATATATATATCATTTATTTTTTTAAATGCAATTTATTCCTGTGATGTGAAGCTGCATTTTCAGCATCATTATTCCAGTCTCCAGTGTCACATGATCCTTCAGAAGTCATTCTAATATGCTGATTTGCTGCTTAAGAAACGTTTATTATTATCAATGTTTGACAATTCTGTAAAAAAAAAATTCAGGATTCTTTGATGAATATAAAGTTCAAAATAACCGCAATTATCTGAAATGGACAGCTTTTGTAACATTATACACTACCGTTCAAAAGTTTGGGGTCAGTGAGAATTTTTATTTTATTTTTTTGGGAAAGAAATTAATACTTTTATTCAGCAAGGATGCATTATATTGATCAAAAGTGATAGTAAAGACATTTATAATGTTACAAAAGCTTTCAATTTCAGATAAATTCTGTTATTTTGAACTTTATAAAGAATCCTGAAAAAAGAATCCTGAAAAAAAGTATATATTGTGTGTGTGTATAATATATATATATATATATATATATATATATATATAGGGCTGCACAATTAATCGAATTTCTAATCGCGATCACGATTATGGATGCCACGATTATGTAATCGTCCAAAGCCGCGATTACAGGAAAAAAAAAAAATCTGTGTGCTTAAGAGGCGTGTTTAGATCATGTCACGTTGTGACAGACAGGCAAATCAACACTTTTAATAATAGTCTGTAGGCGTGTCCTTATCAACGATCTGACTGTCCACTGTCACGTCTGTATCTCGTGTAATGTTTATTTCTTGAACATGTCTGCTGATAAAGAAACATCTGATTCCGATAACGTGCAAAGTGTTGCTCAGAATCCACCACTTGAACCGAAAAGAAAAGCTACATCAGTGGTCTGGAATTATTTCGGATTCACTAGAGCTGACGTCGAGCAGCGTGTTATACTGTGTAAGTTGTGTCGAACAACTGTTTCTGCTCCATCAAGCAACACCACAAATTTATTCAACCATTTAAAATTCAACCACAGAGTGCAATATGAGGAGAGTGTCAGCGTAAAAAAAAAAGCACCAAGTGATGCGAGAACTGCAACACAGACACCCATCACGAAATTGTTGTTTTGTGCTTCTCCGTACCCGGCAGGTTCCCAAAAGCAGATCGAGGTAACTGAAGCGATCGCGCATTTTATTGCAAAAGACATGGTACCGATTAATACAGTTTGCAGCGCGGGGTTCAAAAAACTCATAAGCACACTGGACAAGAGATATGTCATCCCCTCCCGCAATTATTTTTCTCAAGTTGCGCTACCTTCACTTTATGCAAAATGCCGCGAAAGCGTTGAATCAGATCTGCAGAAAATTGAGTTCTATTCCACCACGACTGATTTATGGTCCAGTAGAACTATGGAACCATATATGAGGTTAACAGTTCATTACATTGACGACGAGTTTCAACTCAAAAGCAGATGCTTGCAAACGTCCTATTTTCCGCAAGATCATACCGGGGATTACTGCTGAGCTACAGTCTTATTTTCTCTCTGCTGCTGTTGATAGTGAGAAGGATCCTTTGGTCTGGTGGAAGGAACATGCAAAACAATTCCCAGCACTATCCAAGTTGGCACAAAAGTATTTGTGCATTCCTGCCACAAGCTCTAGTATTCAGCACTGGAGGAAACATTGTGAATTGTTTGCGTGCATCCCTAAAACCTGAAAGTGTGGACAGGCTTGTGTACCTTGCCAAAAATCTTTAAAATTCTAACTTAATGTTGTTTATTCCTGAAAACTCAGAAGTATTTTTATGGCTTGTGTTCTAGGCCAAAATACTTGATAAGGCAATCTCAGTTTTTTTCTTTCTACAGGTTGTCTTGAGTTTTTCCATTGTTTTAATTTTAGTTTTAGTATAACAATTATACCATGCATACTATTGCATATTTGTACTTTTTTTATTTAAAGAAACCAAACCAATGTATCGTTTACATTTGTGGCAATGAGAAAAGCAATAAAAGTTTTTCAGGAAGAGTATTTTCAGCTTGTTTTTTTTATTTTTATATAAATTATGGCATGAAGTTGCTTTAAACATGGTATAAAGCTATTTAAAACATCAGTCAATGTAAATTATGATAATCGTAATTAATCGCAATTACAATTTCAAAGGAATAATCGACAATTATGATTTTTGTCATAATCGTGCAGCCCTAATATATATATAATATATATATATATATATATATATATATATATATATATATATATATATATATATATATATATCAGATATTACATTTTATTCTGTTCCCAGGGGAGGGGTCTTTTTCCCCTCAGGTGTGAATAACATCAATATTCATGATCATTCACGCCTCCTCACATATGGCCTTTCGAACACTAAAAGTGTCTTACACAAGTTAAATGACTATATTGTTTTGTATGAATGAGTGATTAGGATGGGTTTCACATCATTTTGTAGCAAAAACTCTAGGCTACAAGACCCATTTCTCAAAAGTCTTGTGAACAAATGTTTAGTATGTGTTATATGGCCTTATTTTAGTTACTTAATATTTACATTTTTTTCAAAAACCATGCATAAATGTTATTTTGTCAAGTAACAAACATGTACGTATATGTTGCTCACATATTATTGTAGCCCAGTTTGTGCTGACTACAGTGTTGTCAGACTTTAGCCATTAATATGTTTTTAAGCAACTGAAAAAAAGCACATTTCAAGGCGTCAAAACTTCTCCATTGCCCCAAAACACCCTCAGACCCCAGAAGGGTTAAAGATACATGAGTTTTGCATATAATAATAAATAAATTACTAATTGCGTATGCCATCACATCTCAATGAAATTTGTTTTTTAGAAAAATGCTTAAGGTAAAGCAGATATAAGTTTTTAGCTATTTGGGGCTTACAATAGCAGTGATATAAAAGATACATTTTTGCTTGATGTCTATCAGAAATCATATTTTTTCACTTTGTTATTCTTTTGAAAATCTTGCGAACTGTGGTATTAGGGTAACAAAATAATCTGCTTCAGATGAGAAGAACGATAGCGGTAAGAATATAATTTTATTTGCTTGTATGGCCACTGAAACATTTTCAGTTCATGAAAAACCCTGCTGGATGGGCCCCTTAAAAAATACTGTATGTGGATGTAATGTAGAGTGATTGTTCTGCAGGTGATGTGGAAGGTACGGTACCAGAGAGTCTGGAGGACAGTGTGCTAGATGAGAATGTAGAGGTCAGCCCGACACCTGCCAGCAGACGCACACGGAGGGAAGCCTGCACCTGCCCATACTGCAAAGATGGAGAGGGACGGTATGCTATAAAAATACAGAAATATTTGCTACATACACTACCGTTCAAAAGTTTGGGGTCACTTACTCATTCTTTATTGATTTATTTATTTCACATTTTAGAATAATAGTAGTCAGCAAAACTATGGAATAATAGAAATGGAAATATGGGAATTATTTTGTGACCAAAAAGTCCAAAATAAATCCAAAACTTTGTAATATTTTAGCATCTTCAAAGTAGTCACCCTTTGCCTAGATTTTGCAGACATGTACTCGTGACATTTTCTCAACCAACTTCTTGAGGAATCACCCGGGATGCTTTTTAAACAGTATTGAAGGAGTTCCCATCTATGTTGGGCACTTATTGGCTTCTTTTCTTCATATTTTGATCCAAGTCATCCATTTCAAAAACTTTTTTTTTTTTTAGGAAATTTTAGATTTGTAATTAAATAAATGTATATGTTTTGGCAGAATAATATTTTGTCTACAAAGTTAATTTCAAACTTTTAAGCAATACACCTTCAGATCAAAAGATTTTTAAGATCATGAGAAACATTTCAGACAAGTGACCCCAAACTTTTGAACGGTAGTGTATGGGTCAATGGTATAATGCTGTCTTGGTCTGGATCTATAGTTATTCCAAAAAACACTTATAATGTGAATTAAAACACTAAACAATTCTTTGAATAAATACACCAAAAAATCTATTTAACGCTGAATTTTTTTATTTTTAATATATATAAGTAGCTTGAAATGTTTTCTATTATATCTTAAAAAAATGTAAACAATAATTTATTGAAGCAGTAAAAAAAAAAAATTATATTTAAAACTTTTGTTTATGTCAGGGTCAGGTGTTGTAACCAAAATGCAGGTAGCCATTGTGCTGTCATGTGACGAAAAATAAAATTAAAACTAAACAAGGCGGACCCCTTTAAGCGTGTGTGTGTGCGTGTGTGTGTGTGTGTGTGTGTGTGTGTGTGTGTTTTAAATAAGTTGCAAAAAAACCTTTTAAGTATTTTGATAACTATCTTTATTGCTTTACAACTAGGGATGGGACGATATGTCACATCTAAACAAAATTAACTATATAGACAAAACTCTATATTTTTAAATTTGCAACATTGCTTTCTGTTGTGTGAACATAAATTAATTGACCTGTCAAACAACATAACCTCTCTACAGCTTGATTTTACCCATTTTACTACACACCATTTACAGGGTTTGATAAATGTTCTTGACTGGAATACCTGGAAAATCACCTTGTTTTGTTGAGAGGTGCTTGAGTTTAAAACAACATTTATTCAGTGTAATGTGTGTCCATCTAGGGCTGTCAATTGGGCAGAGAAACTAAATTCAAACTTTTACCTTTAAAATTAAAATTTGAATTTTGAAAATATTTAAGTCATTGATTTTTTTTTTTTTAATGAACGTTGTTTCCTTAGTCCACAAGAGGGTGCATTGAATACATAAACCATACAGTACCATGTTATGTTATTGAAAGTCAATTCCTGGCTGTTAAAAAAAGGGCATTCCATTTTTAGCTAATGTGAATCAAATAAAGTTTTAGGTGGTCAGTGTTATCAAATGTTAAGTCAAAAGTAAAATGAGTGGGAAAACGCTTCAATAGACTGTTCACTTGGTGTTATACTTGCACTGATGCCATAGTATACTACCCCAGACTCAAGCTTTAAAATAACAATTCATTACAGTTGTATGTAAGGTACCAACATTCCCAGAAAGCAGTGGTATATGGCTGAACTTGAAGCGGTTCAGACTATGAGCAAAGGCTGTTCAAACAGACAGAACACAACAGAATGGAACAAAATTTGAGGTTGAACTCCTTTTCTCACAAAGCTTTTAAAAAACTAATTGCTTGATCTGAGAAACACTTATAAGAGAGCAAGACACAATGCTCAAAGACCTCCACCTACTCTAAGGGACTGTTCACACCATTATTCTATGTAAACACTCGCTAGACAAATGTATTTTTGTTTCACTTTGTTTGTGCTTTCTGTTAAACTGTATTTGTTGTACTGTGACTATATTTTTTAGCACAATGCAATCGATCTGAAGTCATTGTCGATTCTTGGCACACATACAAAATTTGAATGCACAGATTTAGCATTCGAATGTGCATTCTTTTTCTTAAATTCACAGAATTTCTAATTTAGAGTTTTGATTTGACAGCCCTATGTCCATCAAAGATTAAATCCATGCACTCAACTTTCATTGAATAATGTGTCTTTAATATCCTTTCCGTTCTTTACAGTCAGATAAAGTAAATAAATAATCATTTTAATCACAAATAGATACGCTACAAAAAATTGTCTTTTCTCTCAAACCAGGACACTGTGCGAGCCTGTTTGATGCACTTTGAAACTCTTAAATTAACAGTACCCTTTTTAGTGCTTGTAATACAATGAATGTAAAGTCAGTGTTATTAATTGTAAACTGTACACATTATTTCAAACATTGATAGCTCATATCATTATTATTTATACAATTTCATGACAAAAGTAATTAATAGAATG